>VMDO01010104.1:0-27259 GCA_007922755.1 Pedetes capensis
GCCGCGGGCGCCGAGCGCGAGGAGGCGGCGGGCCCGGGCGCGGGGGCTGCGCTGCTGCGCGAGCCCGTGTACAACTGGCAGGCCACCAAGCCCACCGTGCAGGAGCGCTTCGCCTTCCTCTTCAACAACGAGGTGCTGTGCGACGTGCACTTCCTGGTGGGCAAGGGGCTCAGCTCGCAGCGCATTCCGGCGCACAGGTGGGCGCCGCTCCCCGCCTCACCGGTCGCGCCCGGGACCCCCCGCCTGGGAACCCAGCCCAGGACCCTGCGTCCGGGAACCCCCAGTCTAGGCCCTGCACCTGGGACCCTGGCCCCGGGACCCCCCAGCCTGGGCCCTGAACCCGGGACCCTGCGCCCGGTACCCCCCAGCCTAGGCCCTGCACCTGGGACCCCCCAGCCTAGGCCCTGCATCCAGGTCCCTGCGCCCGGTATCCCCCAGCCTGGGCCCTGCACCCGGGACCCTGTGCCTGGGACCCCAGCCTGGGCCCTGCACTGTGGACCCTGTGCTGGGACCCCCAGCCTAGGCCCTGCACCGGGGCCCTGCACCCGGGCCCCCAACCTAGGCCCTGTACTATGGCCCCTGTGCCTGGGAACCCCCAGTCTTGGCCCTGCACCTGGGACCCTGTGCCCGGGATCCCCCAGACTAGGCCCTGCACCCATGATCCTGCGCCCAGGACCCTAGCCTTGGCCCTGCACGGGGGACCTTGTACCCGGGACTCCCCCACCAGCCTGGACCCTGCACCTGGGAGTTCCTCCAGGCTGGGCCCTGCACCTGGGAGCTCCTCCAGCCTGGCCCCTGCACCTGGGAGCTCCCCCAGCCCAGGCCCTGCACCCAGGAACCTGCATCCCTTAGTTGAGGCCCAACATTGGGAGACCCCTCCACTCCTGTCCTGCCCTGCGGTCCCGACCACCCTAGTATCTTCTGCCATGGATCCCCTCTGCCCAAGCACCTCCCACACCCCGGGGACCCCCATCACTCCTTCCCTGGGACTCTTCTGCCCCTGGACATTACCACCTCCTCCATTCCTGTGTGCGAGCCCCAGCCTCCCCTGATCCCCCATTGCCAGACCCTGTGTTCTTGCCCGCGACCCTTCCTTCCTCCTGCCTCGGTGGCCCCACACCCCTAGACGGCCCCACATTCCCTACAGCCCCAACCTGACCTCAGGACACCTGGCCCTACAGTCTCCATGACAGATGCTTCCTTGTTCTGGACCCTCACTCCCAGACCCCACCCGAAACCTCTGCCTTGGAGCCCCTTCCACCTGGAGAACCCCGGCTCCTAGAGCCCTCTTCCCCCTAGGACCCTCTGCACCCCAGGCCTTGTTTCCTGCAGAGGCGAGTTCTTGGGCCAGGTGCAGCCCCCAGGTGCCCCTGCCCTTGCCCTGCTCCCTGCCCATTTTGTGAGGTGGGAGCTCAGCTGGCAGAGGGCTGGGGTGTGGGTACTGGCCTCAGATGTTCCCCAGGCCTCCAGGAACTCTTCCTTTCCCCCGATGTGTGGTGGGTACTAAGCCTACACCTGGGGGACCCATGGGAGAGGTGCTTTCTGGGCATTGCTGTGCTGCATGGCTGGGTCACCTGTGTGCTTTTCTGGGCATCCGGTCCATGGAGGGGCCGCTGGACCTCCTCTGTCATGGTAGGGGCAGGCTCAGCCCTCCCTGCAAGCTTGGAGTGGGTGGCCCCTCTGCTGGCAGCCTTTGCCACCCCTGCCACGCCCCTCTCTGGTCCCCAACTGGAGAGAGGCTCCCTCTCCTACCTGAACCTGAGCTCCTGCGGGGTGGCCAAGCAGCACTGGGAAGCGGAGATTCTCAGGGTCTCTGTAGGGAGCTGTGGTCTTCCCACACTGCGCCGCCTATCCTTGGCAGGTGAACTCGATCACCTTTGAAGGATCACTAACTTGGTAGCAAAGTAAGGACCATCCAGGAGGGCGTGAGGACCCTGGAGATTGTAAGAGGAGGGGTCTGTGGGCGACAGGGGTGGGCCGGGCTACAGGCACAGGGAGCTCAGGCTGGAGCTGGGGAGGTGGGAGCCACAGCAAGGCAGAGCGAGGATTAGCTTTGAAGTGTGGAATGAGACCCTGGTGCACTCAGAGCCTGGGTCCTTGGCTGGGTGGCAGAGGGGAAGTGGAGGGTTCAGCCTCTGGTGCGGGGGGCTTGCTTATGGTCTAATGAACTTACGCAGGCTACCTCTGGCCTCCTACCAGTGTTCCTCTTGCCTCTACCTCCCGAGTCACTGGGATGGCAGTGTGCCCCGCTCTATGTGATTCTTTGTCATCTTTTTCAGTGGGTCATGTACAGATGTCTTGGAGGGATCGGTCATTCATCCAGCCACCTATGCGGCCTACAGTCAGTCAGTGGAACGTGGGGTTGGCTGCGGCATGAGGAGACCAGGAAAAAAATCTCTTCCCTTGGGGAGCTTATGTTATTTGTTCACCAGCAAGTTCCTTTGAAGGGCCAGATAGTAAATATTCTCAGCCAGGGCTCATTGGTGAGCACTTGGCCTAGCATGAACAAGGTCCTGGGATCCATCCCCAGCACCACAAAAAAAATCAGGTTTTTTTTTTTTTTTTGCTGGCTACACAATCTCTCTCTCACAACTCTTTAATTCTGCATTGGCCATAGGCAACAGGTAAATGAATGATCATTGCTGTGTTTCAATAAAACTTTATTGAAAAAAAACAAGTAGTGGGCCAGGTTTGATCCCAGGACTGTAGTTTGCCAAGTCCTAGAGCCTGGTGGTTTTTTTTTTTTTTTTTTTTTTTTTGCAGTACTTGGGGGTTGAACCCAAGGCCTCACACATATTTTGTAAGTGCTCCACCACCGAGCTGCACCTCCAGCCCATTTTTAAACACTTTTTTATTTTGAGACAGGGTCTTGCTAAGTTATGCAGGCTGCCTCTGTCCTTGAAATTGCAATCCTCCTGCCTCAGCCTCCCAAGTCGCTGGGATCACAGGCATGCGCTCAGAGCAAATCATTTTACTGCTAAATTCTGTTGAATGGTGGATTGCTATTTACAAACATAGCTAGAGGGAGGACCTACTTTTGGGCTGTCACAAGCAAGGCTGCTGGTGGCATCCCCACATAAGTTCATGTGTGACGTCTGTTGCCTCTCCCTTGGAGAAATCCCTCCGGATGGTGTGGTTGGTTGGATCACAGAGTAACTTGTGTTTAGTATTGTAAACGAAGTTGCTGGGCTGGAAGTGCAGCCCAGTGGTGAGCGCTTGCCTCACGTGTTTCTTGGGATGGAACCCTGACACCAGAAAACAAGCAAACAAAAAATAAACAAACAAAAATCCTCAACTGCTTTCCAAAGTAGCTCTGCGTTTTCCGTCCCCAGCAGCCGGACACAAGGGTTCCAGTAATTTCTATATCTGGTTCTGCTATCTGCATAATTCTGGCCTCAGAAAATGAGTGGGAAAATCTTTCCTCCTTCTGTGTTTGCTGAAAGAATATGCAGAGGGCGGTGTGATTGCTCCTGGGTAGAATTCCCCAGTGAAGCCAGCTGGGCCTCCCTTTGTGGGAAGATTGCAAATTACTGATTCACTTGCTTCACTTGTGATATATTTAGATCGATCTCTCTCTGTCTCTGTCTCTCTCTCTCTATCCCTCTATCCTTCTCCCTCTCCCTCTATCCTTCTCCCTCTCCCTCTATCCTTCTCTGTCTCCCTGTCTCTCTCCCTCTATCCTTCTCGCTCTATCGTTCTCCCTCTCCCTCTATCCTTCTCCCTCTCCCTCTCCCTCTCTCTCCCTCTATCCCTCTCCCTCTCACTCTATCCTTCTCCTTCTCCCTCTCCCTCTATCCTTCTCCCTCTCCCTCTCCTTTTCCCTCTCTCCCTCTCTCCTTCCCCCCTCCCTCTCTCCCCCTCCCCTCCCCCTCCTTTTAACTAGATTTGGATACTGAACCCAGGGCCTTGCTTATGCTAAGCAAGTCCTGTCCTACTGAGCCACATCCCCAGCCCCTAGATTTCCTTTCATGAGCTAGTTTGTCCATTTCTGTTTTTCTAAGAAGTCGTGTGTTCATCTAACTGGCCTTTATTTGTTGGCAAAAAGTTGATCGTAATAGTCCCTTAAAATTCTCTTTCCAATGCCTGTGTCCCAGCACCTGGGAGGCTGAGGCAGGAGGATCGTGAGTTTGAGGCTAGCTTGAGCCACATAGCGAAACTCTGTATCAAAAACCAAATCCTCTTTGTTTCTTTAGGGTTTAGAAGTTCCCATTAGTGTTCCCCATTTGGTAATTTGGGTCCTTTTTCACTTGGTCAGTCCAGCTAACCCTTTTAGCAATTGTTGATTTTGTTCCCCCATAGAGTACTATTTTGGTTTCTTGGATTTTTCTCTGTTTTTCCTATTTCATTAATTTCTGTTCTGATCTTTACAATCACCTCCTTATTTTTGGCTTGACTTGGTTTTTGTTTTTCTAGACTCTCAAGGTGACAGCCTTTTGAAGTTAACCTTTTATTCCCTTCCACTATTGGGACCCTAGACGAAATGTCACAAGATGCAGACTTGTGTGCTGTTTTCCCTCCATCTCTCACATTTTGATTTGTATTCCATCTTCATTCTTTTAAATTACTTCTGACTTCTCTGGTGTTTCTTCTTTAACTTGTGGGTTCTTTAGAGATGGGGTTTTAAACTGGCAAATATTTGCCAAGTGTTGTGGGTGCACACCTCTGATCCCAGTGATGGGGGAGGTAGAGGCAGGAGGATTGCAGGTTCACAACCAGAGGTGGCGCATAACTTAGCAAACCCTGTCTCAAAATACAAAATTAAAGCCGGGTGCGGTGGCGCATGCCTGTAATCCCAGCAGCTCAGGAGGCGGAGGCAGGAGGATCGCAAGTTCGAGACCAGAGGCAGTCTGCGTAATTTAGTGAGACCCTGTCTCAAAAAGTAAAAAAAAAAAAAAAAAAACAGGCTGGGGGTGCAGCTCAGTGGTCCAGCACTTGCAAAGCATGCAGGCGTGAGGCCCTGGGTTCAACTCCCAGTACTGCAAAAAAAAAAAAAAAAAAAAAAAAAAAAAAAAAAAAAATTAAAAAATAAAAAAAGGCTGGGGGTATGGCTTAGTTATTGAATGCTTGCAAAAAAGCATGCATGAGGCCCTGGGTTCAACTCCCCAGTATTGCAAATAAATAAATACATTGCCAATTATTTGGGCATTTCCAGACATTTTTCTGTTGCTGATTTATTTTATTTCCATTGCTGAGGATCAAACCTAGGGCCTCATGCATACTAAGCAAGCGCTATACTGCTGAGCTGCACCCTCAGCTCTTTAAAAGAAAATTTTAATGGATACATAATTACTGTACATGTTTACAGATACAGTGTGATATCCTAATACACATGTACAATGTGTAATTATCGCCTCAGGGAAATTAGCCTGTCTTGCACGTCAGTTATCACCTGTGTTCAGGGCATTCAGAATCCTCTCCTAGCATATTTTGAAATGTGCAGTAAATAATGTGAACTCCAGTCTGCTTACGCTGCTGTGGAGCACTAGGTCTTAACCCCGTGTCTAATGCTGGTGTGGTTTCTGAATGCATCGTGTGTGTCTGGAGCGCCTACTCCAGCTGACTTCAATACTTTGTTTTATGGCTGTGTTGTTGTTCTTAAGTGCTGTCAAGTAGGGGTCTGACTTGTAGAGACTCTGTCAGTGCTTCTCTGCTAGTCATAGGATTTTTTATGGTTGATTATTCCAGGAGTGGGCTGCTGGGTCCTTCTCCCATGCCTTGTTGTTGTTGTTAAGTGCCGTTGAGTCGGTATCCGACTCATAGCGACCCTCATAAGGTTTTCAATGGCTGACTGTTTCGGGATTGCCTTGGGAGTGGATTGCCATGTCCTTCTCCCATTTTTGCGGTGCTGGGAATTAAACTCGGGACCTCAGAGACTGCAGCACAGCGCTCTACCATGCCTATAGCACCGTTATTCCCCGCTGGTCTCTCATCCAAGGACTAACAAGGCCCAACCCTGCTTGTTGTTGTTGTTAGGTGCCATCAAGTGGTATCTGAGTCCCTCGGAGGGTTTTCAATGGCTGATTGTTTCAGGATTGTCTCTGGAGTGGATTGCCACATCCCTCTCCCATTTTGGGGAGTGCTGGGACTCAAACGACGGACTCAGAGACTGCAGAGCGGTGCTTTACCTACTGAGCTAAATCCCAGCCCCTGACCCTGCTTAGCTTCCGAGATCTGACAGGATTGGAAGCCAGGGTGGTGTGGCTGTGGTCTGCATGAGTTCTGTCCTGGAGAACGCTGTGTGTGCCCGAGGAGGCTGTTCTTGCCGCGGTCGGGTGAGGGTCTACAGATGTTCTGTAGTCAGCTTGGTGACGGGCTGTTCAGCTCTTCCACAGAGTTGCTGATTGTCTGCCTGGTTGTCCATAGACTGGAGTCTGAAAGCTCCTG
This sequence comes from Pedetes capensis, assembly GCA_007922755.1. Taxonomy (NCBI): domain Eukaryota; kingdom Metazoa; phylum Chordata; class Mammalia; order Rodentia; family Pedetidae; genus Pedetes; species Pedetes capensis. The sequence continues at coordinate 6,385 of VMDO01010104.1, forward strand.
ATGTGATTGCTGAGCTCTCTCTGCCTCCAGTCTCCTGAGCCTGGGCTTTGTGGATTTTTAACTTTGAGACTCGCCCCCACCCCTGAGGCATGGAGCCTCTGTTCACGATGAGGTCGGTCCACTGGGCATGGTGGCACACACCTTTGATCCCAGCACAACTGGGTGTCCCACAATTAACTCAGTTGACACTAACTCTCTGGGTTAGCATAGAGCCCACAGGTTAGCTCAGCCCCACAAGACTGTTCCCATAGCAGATGCCAGTCACATACCCCCACATTTCTCTCTGGGTGGCTAGATTCAGGGGTTCCCACAACCCTCTCCTCAAGTGAATAATTGGCTATAACAGCCCTGAGAACTCAAGGAAACACATGGACACTTTGTTGCAAAATACAGCATAGGGAACGCGGGGGCCAACACCTGTGACCCCCGCTGGGCGGCTGGGGCTGGAGCACCAGGAGTTCCAGGAGTTCCAGGCCAGCCTGGGCTACATAGCGAGACCCTGTCTTAAAACTAACTAAATAAATAAGAGGAAGAAAGGATGCAGATAGTTAGCCAGAGGAGGACATGCACAGGGCAAGATCGCCAAGGGTCCTGACCACTAGGCTTCTCCCTCCCTCCCTCCTTTCCCAGTACTTGGGGTTTGAACCCAGGGCCTCGCACATGCTTTGTAAGTGCTCTGCCACTGAGGTGCACCCCATGGCCAATTTTTAATTTTATCTTTTTTTTTGGGGGGGGGGTACTGGGGGTTGAACCCAGGGCCTCGTGCCTGCATGCTTTGCAAGTGCTGGACCACTGAGCTGCGCCCCCAGCCTCGTTTTTTTTTTTTTTTTTTTTTTAACTGTTTGAGACAGGGTCTCGCTAAGTTACGCAGACTGTCTCTGGTCTCAAACTTGCAATCCTCCCGCCTCCACCTCCCGAGCTGCTGGGATTACAGGTGTGCGCCACCGTGTGCGGTGCAATTTTTTTTTTTTTTTATCTTGATGCAGGGTCTCACTAAGTTACGTCACAGGCTGCCTCTGGGTTCAAACCTGGGATCCTCCTGCCTCTGCCTCCTGAGTCTCTGGGATCACAGGTTTGGCGGATGTACCTTCTTAACCATGTTTAAGTATGAGTTCTGGTGGCATTAAGCAAGTTCACGCAGCTGCACCCCATGGAACGTCCCCACCATCCATCTCCAGAACTTTCTCAACTTCTCAAATTAACTCTTCCCGTTGAACACTGACTCTCTGGACGTCTCCTATGGATGGCGTCACACTGTGGCCTTTTGTGTCTTGTTCTCACTGAGCACAGCATCCCTCTGTTGTAGCATGGGTCAGAGCCTCGCTTCTTTTCAGGGCTATATAAGGATAGCCCCAGCTTAAGGATAGCCCTACTGGGTGTATCCGTTGGTCCATCTGGGCTGTTTCCCACTTCTGGCTGCTGTGGACACGTGAGTGTGCTTTGGCATGGACCTGCGTGTTCCTGTGTATGGCAAGGTGCAGGTAGTCGGCTTGGGGGGACTGGGGCCTGCTGTGGCCGGCAGAGGGACTGAGGGCGTTGTGGTGGAAGCGGAAGGCCCAAGGGTTCAGGGGTGTCTGGATGCCCCCTGGGGATCACAGCCTGACCGTGGGTGGGCAAGGCGCTGGGCCAGGTGACTCCATGTCAGCAGTGTGGTGTCTCTGCAAATCCGTTTGGGGCCCCGAAGGGCGGCCCTGCGTTTCCAGTTTGGGGGTTTGAATGGTTATCAGAGGCAGCCCTGCTGGGCCCCAGGGTGCGGGAAGATGCCTGCAGAGGTTTCAGTTTTGGAGCAGCGCGTGGGAGCAGGGCGCGTGGGCCTGAGCCATTCTCGGTGAGCTATGGGGTACCTAGGGTTGGGGAGCCCGCAGATCCGGCTGAGCCTCCCACTCCCAGGCCTGGAGGCTGAGCCTGGGGCCCCTGGGCGGGTTCTTCCAGCCCCTCTTGTGTCCTTGCCTGGTGGCTGCATGGTGGCAGTCTTCGTGTGGCTTCTCTTGCCCAGGGTGTGTTCAGATTCCCATCTTCCCACAGGAACCCTGGGCTCTAGATTTATGGTTCACCGTGGTCCAGTGTGACCTCAACTAATTCCAGCTGCAAAGGCCCTGTGGCCAAATGAGGTGGCAGGTGGACGTGGCCAGTGTTGATGGCCCACTAGGAGCCTACCGTGCTCTGCCCTCTGGGTACAGCTGACCCTGGCCAGGGCAGTGAGGTGGGGCTTGGGAGAGGAAGTGGGTGGTGGGCCACAGGGACCCTCCCAGGGCTGGTCTTCCTGGAGGCTGTGTGGGTGTGGGGCTGGTGGCCTTGGCGCCACCGAGGGTGCTGTCTGTCAGCTGCCTGTCAGAGGCTGCTCAGAGCCCACCCTGGCGTGGTGTCCTGGGAGGAGGCAACACAGGGCTCTGCAGTCTAAGGGGCGGATATCCTAGGGTGGACCTGCGGCCCCAGCAGCCATCTCTGCCCTGCTGGGAGGCCACGCTGGGCTGACCGCTGGGACCCTGTGCCCAGCACAGCACAGCCAGGAGAAGCAGGGGCCGAGGGACAGACAGGTAGGTGTGCGAATGAGCGAGCGGTGGCCTGCTGGGTGCCTCTGGCCCCTCTGGTCCTCCTTTCTTCCAGAAGCTTCTGCCAGGGTGCTTTGGACAGGTGTCCGCAGGGCTGGCAGAGGTCCCCAAGGAGAGGCCATGAGGAACAGTGGCCTGGGTGGCACGGCCGCCAGCGCAGCTCACACGCTCTGTCTCCCGCCCAGGTTCGTGCTGGCTGTGGGCAGCGCCGTCTTTGACGCCATGTTCAACGGTGGCATGGCCACTACGTCCACTGAGATCGAGCTGCCTGACGTCGAGCCAGCTGCCTTCCTGGCACTGCTCAAGTAAGCTTCCAGAGCCTTCCGAGAGGCCAGGCTTGGGGAGGGGCAGAGCCAGAGCCCTGATGAGCCCAGCTCTGGACTGCATGGCCCTGTGGAGAGTCTGAAGTGCACCTGGAGGGGAGGGGTGGGTGTTGTGACCTGCCTGTGAACGAGAACTTGATTGTTGTTGTTGGGTGTCATCTAGCTGGGTCCAACTCACAGTGGCCCTGTGTACAACAGAACAAAATGCTACCCAACATTGTGCTATGCACACAGTCTTTTTATGGTTGAGCCCATTGTTTCAGACACTGTGTTTCTTTTCATTTTGAGTTGTGCCACATCAGCAAAAGGAGGTTCTAGGGGTTTAGTCCATTTCCATCATTAAGGTCAACACCACCTTGAGGAGGCAGCTCTTCCCCAGTTGTCTCTTGAATGCTTTCCAGCCTGGGGGGTCTCATTTTCCAGCACTGCATTTGACAGTGCTTCTCTGCTATTCATAGGTTCGTAGGTTTTTAAAATTTTTATTGATTAATTTGGTAGTGGGGGTTGAACCCAAGGCCTCATGCTTGCATGCTTTGCAAGTGCTGAACCATTGAGCTGCACCCCAAACCGTTATTTTCCTTTTTTTAATCTTGAGACAGGATCTTGCTAAGTTACGCAGGCTGCCTTTGGTCTTGAAGGTGCGATCCTCCTGCCTCTGCCTCCCCAGTCGCTGGGATCACAGGCATGAGCCACCACACCTGGTCTAGCCACAAGGTTATCAGTGGCTGCTTGTTTCAGGAGTGGGCTGCCGGGTCCTCCTCCCTATTCTGTCTTAGTCTGGGAGCTCAGCTGAAACCTGTCTACCATGGGTGACCGTGCTTGTATCTGAGATACCAGTGGCATAGCTTTCAGCATCACAGCAACACGTGAACCCCGACAGCAGGACGAGCTGACAGGCTCGGGGGGGTTATTATTGATTTCTTGAGCTAGACTCTCACTCTGAAGCCCAGGCTGGCCTGGAACTCGCCATCCTCCTGCCTCAGCCTCCCGAGTGCTGGGGTGACAAATGTGGCCATCGTGCCTGGCCTGTGCTTGCTTCCTTCTTACTCAGTCCCAAGTGTGTGCCATGTTCAGTGGTCACGATGTCCACACGTGCTGTGACTGAGGGTGTTCAGGCCTGTGATCCACCCAGAAGCACTAGAGGTTTGCAGTGGGCGGCTCCCCCCCAGGAAGCCACAGCGCAGGGAGGAGGTGCCCGGGGTGTGTCCTGAGTCCCCCGTGCACGGACAAGCTGTGCTGTACACCTGCCTGTCCAGGGTGCAAGGATGGGGTCCATTTGGGTGTGGCTTAACCTCAGGGTGACAGCCTTGCTGGGTCATGTCCCCACGTCTGAGGCTCTGACAGATGCTGATTCTAGAAGGTTCCCTGGGGACCGTTCTGCTGGCTCAGGGCTGGGCAAGTGGTCTGAGTGACAGGATCGCCAGCTGCCATCCTCCTCCCCAGGTTCCTCTACTCAGATGAGGTGCAGATCGGGCCCGAGACGGTCATGACCACGCTGTACACGGCCAAGAAGTACGCGGTGCCCGCGCTGGAGGCGCACTGCGTGGAATTCCTCAAGAAGAACCTGAGGGCCGACAACGCCTTCATGCTGCTCACACAGGTGCGGGGCGGCGCGGCGGGCTCACCTCGCTGTCGTGCTGCTGGGGCCGTGGATGGGGCTTCTTGGAGAACGTCCTTCTCTGCCCAGGACGTTTCCACGCGCGTCTGTCCGCAGCCCGGGCTGCCCGGCCGCTCGGTGGGTTGTGTCTCGGTGCAGGGCAGCGGCAAGTTAGCAGGGAGGTGCTGGGATTCGCAGGGGACGCAGGTTGGGCTTTTTGGGGTCCGCCAGGCTGCAGGGACTGGACGATGGCCAGGAGGCCACGTGCAGGCTTTGTGGTCCTGTCTGGCTGAGGCTGGTTGGGAGTTGAAGGGTGTCCAGGTGGCTCTGCTCCAATGTGAAGGACACTTTGCTGTGTGTCACCAGGGTGGGGTCTGCAGACTCCACGCTGGCGCCAGGCTGGGCCACAGGCCTGCCCCACGCTGAGTCCCTTTGAAGGGGAAGTGGCTGGGGACCATCCTGTGGTGGCCTCTCCAAGCCGTCCCTGGAGCCAGGCAGGAGACTCGCTGCCCGGGTTTCCTGCACGGGCCATCAAGGGGTCCGGGCTCTGGCCGAGAACTGAAGTGGTAGCAGGGGTTTCCCTTGACTCTGGCAGTGGAACCCAGGGCCCACCCCTGCTGGACAGGCGCCCACCACTGGGCTGCCCCCAGCCTGGCTTCTTGTTTCATAGGGAGCTGTGTTCCCCAGGCTGGCCCCAAACTGCCAGCCCCCAGTGATCCCCCCACCTGGGCCCCCAGGTGGCTGGGGCTGGCGTGCCCTGCAGTGCCCCACTGCAGTAGCTTTGGGGCTGGGATGGGGTGGTAGGTCCGTGACAGGGGGCCTGTCCTGAGCTGCATGCCAATGCCCCCCACGTTTCTCTCCAGGCGCGGCTCTTTGATGAGCCTCAGCTGGCCAGCCTGTGCCTGGAAAACATCGACAAGCACACGGCCGACGCCATCACGGCCGAGGGCTTTACTGACATCGACCTGGGTGAGCACTGGCTGGCCGCCTGGCCTCGGCTTGGGGCAGGGTGGGGACAAGGTGGTTAAGGGCAGGAGTTGGGGTGAGCAGGGACACACCCATGGGGCGAAGCAGGGCCTCAGGGAGCCACAGTCTCCGTGGCACTTGGCTGGGGCCAGGGACGGCCACGTTCAGCAGCAGCACATCTGCCGAGGGGCCCGCTGCGTCTCCTGCAGCACTTCTGCCAGGCTTTCCCTGCAGAGGCTCTGGTTTGGGCTTTGTTGGCAAAATGCCTTCAGTTGAGATACTTCACTCAGCCCTTGTGGGGTTGAAGCTACTGTGAAAAAGACAGTAGCTGGGCACAGTGGCCATGCCTGGCATCCCAGCGACTTAGGAGGCTGAAGCAGGAGGATCCCAAGTTCGAGACCTGATGCAACCTGTGCAGCTTAGCAAGACCCCAACTCCAGATAAAAAGTTAAAAAGGGGGTGGGATGCAGCCTAGTGGTAGAGCACTTGCAAAGTGTGTGTGAGGCCATGGGTTCAACCTCCATATATTGCCAAAAAAAAAAAAAAAGAAAGAAAAAGGACACAGTGTGAGACCTTGTGCCAATAAAACTTTATTGACACACTTGGGCAGAGGGCTGGGTCCCATGCCCCCAGTTGTGAGGCTGGCCTCCCTGTAGTGTTCACGCACACAGCCCATGAGCACACAAGCTCACGCCTCTCTACCACAGACACGCTGGTGGCTGTCCTGGAGCGGGACACCCTGGGCATCCGGGAGGTGCGGCTGTTCAACGCGGTTGTCCGCTGGTCCGAGGCTGAGTGTCAGCGGCAGCAGCTGCAGGTGACGCCTGAGAACAAGCGGAAGGTTCTGGGCAAAGCCCTGGGCCTCATCCGCTTCCCGCTGATGACGATTGAGGAATTCGCGGCAGGTAATGAGCTCAGGCACTGGGCCAGGAGGCCCCTCCCCCTGCCCTCTTCCCCCACCAGGCTACCAGTCCTGCTCACTGCAGGAAGTGCACAGATCAGAGAGCCTTCCCTGGGGCCCGAGTCAGGCCTGTGCCCCTTGCCTCCTCCTCCCACCTCTGGCATCCATGTGCTGAGCCAGCTGCTCCGTGTGCAGGGCTACCAGCTCCCTGCCACTTATGTGTGCCCGGGAGACAGGGGTCTCTACGTGTCAGGCCTTCGTCAGCTGCTCAGGGTTGTGACAAGGCCAGATGAAGGGGTCCCAGGTGGCCATGGCCTGTTGCATGCTGGGCTGGCCACGGGGCACTGTGGTGGGCTGTGGGCTTGTGACTGTAGGTGGTAGAAGTGACCCTGACCAGGGCTCCGCCCTGTGTGGACACCCGTGCCCAGCGCCATGTGGTGCTGGCCTGGCCCTGGAATGTTCTGGACGGGGCTCCACAGTGCCGCCCTGTGCTCCAGGTCCTCGCAGCCCTGGCTGCCTCAGAGTCGCCACATTCAGTGCCGGGGTAAGAAGAAATTTCTTGGTGTGAGCGTCTCTTACGTGCTATGCGGGATGCACAGCACCTGCTGAGTGGCCTTTGGGGGCCCCTGTGCCTGTTGCCCAGTGTGGGGCACAGGACCTGTGGGGTGTTGGGAGGTGTTGGGGGCCCCTCAGCCCCATGCCTGTCATCGTCCACCCCTCCCCCAGCCCTGTGTGCGTCCCGGTCTTGGTACCAGGCAGCCCGAGCTGTGTCTCCCAGGGACTGTTCAGCGTGGGCGCTGTTGCTGGCAGGAAAAGCCTGAGGTCGCTGGCTCCGTCCTCAGAGGCAGTGGAGGCCTGTGCTGTCGCCTGCCCATCTCATCCAGACCAGAGTCCTGGTCTCCCCCCAAGCTTCCTCCCCGCCTTCCCTGTTCCTGGGACTGGCCTGTGGGCCTCCTGCCTGCGGGTCACACACCTGGGAGCTACCCCTGAAGCCCCTGAGCAAAGGCCATTTCCTCAAATCCTGGGGTGTGCGGATGGCTCCCAGCGTGGCTCCCTCACCCAGGATGGGCCTCGGTTGGTCCTGGAGGCCCCGAGGGTGGATCTGTCCCCCTCACGGCAGCTGCTGGCTCCGTTCAGGCCCAGACCCCAGTGTGATGCGGGCCACATGTGCCAGCCAGTTGAGCTGAGCCTTCTCCCTGGGCTGGCCCCTTCTGGGAGGCCCGTGAGGGCAGGGACATCATGGCTGTGGTTGTGTGGGGAGAGAGGCGAATGAACACACGGCTCTCCCTGGCCTCTGGTGGGTGCAGAGTGGGGCAGCAGCCCCTCAGTGCTGGGAGAATCGTCCGAGTGGGGAGAGGTCTGAGGAAGCCCAAGGAGCCACAGGCCCGGGGTGCGTGGTCACAGGAGGTCCCAGGGCAGCTTTTCCCTGCTTCTTGATGCAGAGATTTTTCTTGAAAAATACTGTCGTTCACACTCTGTATTCCGCCTTGCTCTTCAGGCTTCTGTGCTCACTCAGTCCACATAAGCCTGTGTCTCCCCGCCTCCCGGTGCTATATGTGTTCAGGCAGGGGTGCTGTCAGCTGAGAGCCGCGCAGCAGGCATGGGATTTGTGTGCGCTCGAGTGTTTGCAGGGAGATGCCAGGCGTGGGCCCGGAGGAGGCAGGGCTCCCCCGGGTATCGCCTCCCTCCCTGGCAGCAGATACCTCAGCCACGTGTCCCGTGTGAAAGAATTTACACAGGGCACAGATGTTACAGGAAGAGGACATTTACTACAGGCAGAGGACGTATCGAGGTGGCAAGGGAAGTCTGCCTTCTAGACAGGACAGTGGGCAGTGGTGAGGGGCTCCTGCGGCCCCGAGCTCCGGGCAGCTGAGCCTTCAGGGCAAGGGAAGAAGTGGTAACCCTGGGGCCTGTGTCCAGAATCGGGGAGTGGATTCCCGCTGTCTTCAAGGATTGGGCTCCAGGGCGGGCATTTCAAAAGGCTGTAGGAGTCCAGGCAGCTGCTGGTCTTGATGAGGGCGCAGAATCCACTAATCGGCATCCTTTTTGATGGCCAGGGGCGACAAGTGGCTCACGTGGCCGTCTCACCCAGTTGGGCGAGTGGACAAGTGCAGAGTTGTTTTACTTCTGTGTCTGCGAGCAGGTGCTGTCTGTGAGGGGAAGATCCATCCGGAAAGCAGGGCCACCAGGCCTGGCTGCCTGCAGCGCCCTCTGTTCCCTTGCTTCCTGCCTGTCACCCTCTAAGTGTGTGCATGTGTGGGCATACCTGCGCACGCGCCCTGCCCAGAGCGAGCACAAAGCGGGTGGAGTCGGTGGTCCTTGGATGCCAGTGTCTGCTGGGCCTCAGTCTGTTAGGAGGGGCGTTTCTGGTGTCAGCGCTGTCCTGGGATGGAGAGATCACCCCTCCTTGTCACATCTGTACCTGTGTTCTGGCCTTCTGGAATCTTCTGTGGCTCTCAGCCTGGCCAGGCCACCTGGCCATTGTCCCTGAGGTGCAAACTCCATGAATCCGTGTTTCAGGGCCACCCTGAAGCAGGAGCCTCGTGGTCACTTCTAGGAGCTGGGGCTGTGGCCTGGGGGAGGTGGCTGGTCCTACATGTGGCAGGCAGTGTGCAGCCTCTACCTCTGCATACAGAGGCTGTGGGACCTGGGGTCTTGTAGGGCCAACGTGGCCAGGGATGGGGTGGGCTGGCCCTAGTGGGCAGGGCAGAAGGGACCTAGAACAATGGTGTAGGGTCCAGAAAGGAGACGCCCTCAACCAGGGTCATGGAAACCGGGTGTGGCCACCTGGGGAGGAAGGAGTACATTGGGCCCCTGGCCCCTGGGCTCAGCACCGCTGTCCACTGTCATCCCCCCCCCCCAGCCTCCTGATGCCAGCGCCCGCCCTCTGCCCACAGGCCCTGCACAGTCAGGCATCCTGGTGGACCGCGAGGTGGTCAGCCTCTTCCTGCACTTCACAGTCAACCCCAAGCCCCGAGTGGAGTTCATCGACCGGCCCCGCTGCTGCCTGCGGGGCAAGGAGTGCAGCATCAACCGCTTCCAGCAAGTGGAGAGCCGCTGGGGCTACAGCGGCACCAGCGACCGCATCAGGTGGGCAGGGCCGGTGCTGGGGGAGGGGGAGAGGGAGGGGCGAGGGGTGTGGGGGGGCATGTGGAGAGGGCTCCTGGGGGGCCTTCCTGCCACGTAGATTTGCGTCCACCCAGGAGCTCCAGGCTGCCTTGTCATCCCAGGTCCAATGTGGCCTTCCTTGTTTAGCCCTTGTGCTGCAGCTTGTCCTTGTCCTTGTCAGTCCCTGGACACTGACATGGTTGGCCACTACCCCCCACTGCAGGTTCTCAGTCAACAAGCGCATCTTCGTGGTGGGCTTTGGGCTCTACGGGTCCATCCATGGGCCTACAGACTACCAAGTGAACATTCAGGTACCTCAGCCCTGCCTGCCCCACACCCACCCAGGCCCACCAGACCACTACCACCCCACCCCTGCCCCATGTGCAGACCACACCCACACCCAAACTTGTCCCCACGCTCAGACCACACCAATACCAGCTCCCCCAGAGGCCCTATGCACTGGCCCCACCTCCATTCCAGACTACGCCCTGCCCCAGGCCTGTTCGCCCTTATAGTCCAGGCAGCCACACCCAATCCATCCCAGATCATGCCCGCACCACCCTGTAGTCCAGGTTCTCTCACTCAGGCCATGCCCACCCTGTGGCCTGCCCATGCCCAAGGTGGAAGGCCAGTTCCCTGGCTCCCGCCTCGCCCCGGCACTGAGCGGTCTCCCCCTGCAGATCATCCACACCGACAGCAACACGGTCCTGGGCCAGAACGACACAGGCTTCAGCTGCGATGGCTCGGCCAGCACCTTCCGCGTCATGTTCAAGGAGCCGGTGGAGGTGCTGCCCAACGTCAACTACACGGCCTGCGCCACGCTCAAGGTGCGCCCGCATGGGCCTGGGGTACAGAGGCTCCCGGGGGGGACCCAAAGGGATGCTGCCCTCTGTGCACACCCAGGGTGGCCCAGTTCCTGACTGCACCGGTCCCCCTTCCCGCAGGGCCCAGACTCCCACTACGGCACCAAAGGCCTGCGCAAGGTGACCCACGAGTCCCCCACTACAGGGGCCAAGACGTGCTTCACCTTCTGCTACGCGGCGGGGAACAACAACGGCACGTCGGTGGAGGATGGCCAGATCCCCGAGGTCATCTTCTACACCTAGGCCCCGCCACTCACGTCCACTCCCTGCCCCCTTCTCCGCACCACAGGGGCCTCCCTGTGTCCACGGGATGCGTGGGCGGCTTGTTCGGAGGCGCGGGCTGGGCCCTGTCCAGACAATCGCTCAGCCTCGGGGCACGGCTGTGCCTGGCCCCGTCCGAAGTCAGTGGAGCTGGGGTGCAGGTCCCCAGGTGGGTGCCCGCCGTCCCCGCGCCCGTCTGTTCTGTTAGCTGCACACTGCAATGCATTCAGATACCCGTTTCTCTGGTCCGAGGAGCGGCCCAGCTCCTGGAGCCAGTGATTTGGGTCTCCTGTTCCTTCTGTTGTCTGCTCACTGGGGACCCCAGGCCTGCCACGTCCCAGGGGCCCCCCCGACCCCTGGCCTGCTGGGCATCCCCACCTCCAGGATGGGCCTGAGTCCCAGGGAACGGGACTCAGCGGAGGTGGCAAGCGGCTGCTGTTGCCGCCCTCATCTCGCCAGTGGGCTGGCCGGGGACGTCACCATCAGGCCTCCCCAGCCAGCCCCTCCACCTCCAGTGGCCAGCAGCTGGGAGCAGGACCTTGGCCCTGTGCCTGGAGAGACTGTGCTGCAGCTCCGGCCACATGGAGATGGCGAGGGCCCCGGGGGGGCCCCCCGACCCCTCTGTACACACTGCAGCCCCCAGCCCCCCTGCCACCAAGCATCCTGTCCAGAGGTGTCCCGGGTCCCCCCATCTCTGCCCAGTGAGTCCCTCCTGGAACCCCTTTCCTCCCGGAAGCCATGGGAGATGTGCCCTCCCCAACACATCCCCAGATGATTTTTTTAAATAAAGAAAAGAAACACACTGGCCCAGACTGCTGCGTGCAGCGTTCCCCGCCCCCCCCCCCCCCCCCCCCCACCAAGCAGTCCTGGAGGCAGACCTCAGATTACCTCCGGGTCTTCCTGAGGCACTGTCCCCACAGCAGCCCAGAAAAGCCAGGTCGAGGGCAGGATTCAGGGTTTGTGGCTGAGGATATGGAGGCCAAGTCGTAAGGAAAGGAAAACCGCACAGAGCCCAGTGTGGTGCCGTGCGTCTGTGATTCCAGCACTCGGGAGGCTGAGGCCAGAGGCAGCCTGTGCAACTCAGACCGTGACTCAAAGAATTGGGTTGTGGGGGAGCTCAGTGACAGAGCACATCCAAAGTATGTATGAGGTCCATGGGTCCACCCCAAATACAGGGGGTGGGGAGCAAAAACAAAAAGTAACAAAAACTGAGGTGAAGCAGAGGACAAAAAGTGGAAAACAGAGCTACACATAGGAGATGTGAGATGCAAAGGGCCCGTGGTGCAGAGTGGCATCCCAGAACAAGAGCCTGATGGGGCCCAGCTGGAGGTGAAATGTTAGGTGCCTATAGCGACTCTACGTACAAGTGAAACACTCCCCGATGCCGTGCCATGCCTGGCACTATTATCAGTGCTTCTCTGCTATTCATAAGGTTCTCAATCGCTGATTGCTTTTTGGGAGTGGGCTGCCAGATCCTTCTCCCCAAATGGTGCTAAGAATTTTCCAAAATGAATGAAAGACATCAACCCACACATATAACAAACAAGTGATTCAAAACAGGGACTTAAAGAAAAATCAGACAGCAAACAAAGTCATAGAATCTACTGGGTCTGTGGACATGGGGGCACATGCCTGTAATCCTAGCATTTCAGAGGCTAGAGCAGGAGGATTGCTCAGAGTACAGGAATTCAGGGCCAACCTGGGTGACAAAGCAAGAAACTATCTTAAACAAACTAAAAATCCTATATAGTCAAAGTGCTAAAAACCAAAGGAAACCAAAAAATCCTAAAAGCAACTAAGTGAGAAAATACTACCAAACTAGAATTCTGTGCCCTTCAAAAATGGAAGTAAAAGCTCAGCATGCTATCACATCTCTGTCATCTCAGCGCTGGGGAGGCTGAGGAAGGAGGATCCTGCTCCCAAACGCTACAAATTAAAATCCAAAGATGGAGTCTTAATGAGCATGGCAGATGTGAATAATTACACTAAGTGTAAACAGATTCAACCACTCATTAAATAAGCACTAGCTCAGTGTTGTGGGTACACCTATCATCCCAGGTACTTGGGAGGCTGAGGCAGGAGGATCAGAAGTTCAAGGCGAGAGGCAACCTGTGCAACTTAGTGAAACCCTATGTCAAAAACTTAAAAAGCAGGCTGTGGGTGCAGCTCAGGGGTGAGCACTTACTGAGCCCATGTGAGGTCCTGGATTCATCACCCAGAACTGCAACAACCCCAAAAACACTGTTAGGTTTGAACAACAGGAACAACAGATTTGATCTGGCTGACATGTCCAGGCCAACACGACACTCAAGAACTACAGAAAACTTATTCAAATACACAGAAGAAACCACAACAGGTCACAGACACCGCGATGCTGCTCCAAACAAGAACAACTTGTGCAGAGTGTGCTCCCTGACTACACAGGGGTCAAACTGGAAGTCACTAACAGGAAGACTGTGAGAAACCCCCCAGGTTGCTTATTACAAAACACTTTTCCACACATGCAGACTATAACTAATCAAGAAATTAGGAAGTATTTTGAAACTAATATTGAAATTATAACAAAATGGGAGGCTCTGGCTAGAGAACTGACAGGAAAATGTTTGTGGGTATATCAGAAAAGAGGAGGGGTCTGGCTTAGTGGTACAGAGCTTGCCTAGCGTGGGTGAGGTGTTGGGTTCCATCCCTAACACCAAAACAAAAGTTTAAAAATCAATGGTCTAACCTTTTATCTCAATAAATTAGAAAATGAACATAAAATTCAGTCCCCAAGAGAAGTAACACACATTTTTCAATGCAAAACTGAAACAGAAAACAGAGGAAAAACAAACTTAGTTGGTTCTTTATGATACCATAGCAAAACATTTTTATCCCCCCAGATGCTGCAGAGCAGACGGAGGGCCTTATGCACGCTGGACAAGTGCTCACCACTCAACTCCACCCTCAGTCTAAAACTTCCTTTTTTTAAAAAATGGAGATGAGTATCAGTAATGAAAAGGGACCACCACTAAAGACCATACGGACAGTAAACCGGGTGTGGTGGAGCAAGCTTGTAATCCCAGCGGCTCAGGAGACGGAGGCAGGAGGATCGCAAGTTTGAGACCAGAGGCAGTCTGCGTAACTTAGCAAGACCCTGTCTCAAAAAAGTAAAGAAAAAAAAAAAAAAAAAGTGGGCTGAGGGTTCAGCTCAGTGGTTCAGCACTTGCACAAGCGCGAGGCTCTGGGTTCAACCCCCAGTACTGCAAAAACAAAACAACAAAACCCCATACGGACAGCAATATAAAAGGGGCTCAATTTTTTAGGATGAAGTGAGGACGAGGGCCGATAGGGCCATGCATGCCTTTAGCCGGTAAAACAGTAAGAAAAAGCACAAGAACACCATAGAAATCACATACTTACACAAAGCTGTGGAGAACGACCTGAATAAACTCCAGAGCAAAAGAACCCCAGCTGCAAAGGATCGCGAGCCCTTCCCCAGGAGCGGATGTTCACCCTGGGCACAGGTGGGGAGCGGGCCAGCTCCGGGCAGAGGAGCAGTGGCTGGGCTGTTGACGCCTGAGAGGCTGTTATGATGGATGGGAAGAAATGTGCAGCCGGGTACGGCAGCTGCCATCTGTGAATCCCAGGGCTGTGGGCCCGCCTGGCTCTCGCGAGATCTTGGCTCAACTATGCGAGATCTTGTCTCCAGGTGGGGGCGGAGCCAGGAGCAGTGGCCACGCCCACGATTCCAGAGCTCAGGAGGCTGAGGCGGGAGATGGCGAGATCCTGGGCTGACTGGGCCTCCCGAGACCCTGTCTTAACCTCGCGAGATCTCTTCTCCAGGTTGGGGCGGTGCCAAGGGTGGAGCCCTTGCAAAGCAAGCGTGAGACTGGGATTATGGGTTAGGAGTGAGCGTGTGGCCCTCATGCCCAAGGCCCTGGGTTCCACCCCCAACACTGAAAAAAAAAAAAACCCAAACGAACAAAAACCTGTGGAGCATGGGGAGCTAAAAAGCTGCATAGGTTTCCTCCTCTGGAACTTTGCTTGGCGCTGGATACTGAGGCTGGGGGTGGCGTGAGGGTGAAGGGCCGGTCGAAGCCGTCCGCACTCTTCCAGGGCTCAGGGTCCTTCCACAATGCAGCGCTGGCGATGCCCATGCACCTGGCCTCACGTGAGGCATGTGAACGAGGGCCAAGTGGAACCCAGCTTTGTGAATCCAGCCCCGGACCGGAAAGAGGCTGAGCCCCTCCTACACACCATGCTCTCTCCAGGGGGAAGCGCACACTTCCGAGTCCTCCTGAGCAGGGTGTGACATGCAGGAAAAACCATGGATGCCAGGCGTCATCCCGGAGACTAAGGAGGCAGACGCAGGAGGATCAAGGTCAGAGGCAGCCCGTGTAATTTAGCAAGACCCTGACTCAAGATAAAAATGGGCTGGGGGTGCAGCTCAGTGGTAGAGCAAGGTATGTACAGGCCCTGTGTTCAGCCCTCCAGTGCCAAAAAATAAAAACACCCACACTTCCAGTATCTGATCTGGTACCTTGATACTCCCGAGACCAAGCTAGTCTCTCCAGAAAGACACTGTTTCACTCAGAAGTGGAGTCCCATGGCTTGTAAAAGTGTCTTTTAAAGGCCTCAACACCTCCCAACACTTGCATTAGATATGGAATGCATTTCAACATAAGTTTCCTTGGGTACAAACCATAACTAAACTGTAGCAAAGATGAGAGAAATTCTAGAACAAGAAACATATCTGAGTGGCATAGGGATGCGGCTCAGTGGCAGAGCATGTGCCTTGCAAGTGTGAAGCCCTGGCTTTGACCTATGACAAAAATTAAATTAAATTGAAAATATCTGAAAATTATTGGATGGCTTAAGATCAGACAAAACACAAAAGAGGATTAGCAGACAGGTCAGAAGAAATCGTGAATAGTAAAGCCGGGGTGGGGGGGCTGGGGGAGAGAGAGAGACAGACAGACAGACAGACACACAGAGACAGAAAGAGAGAGTCAGAACAGAGTATCATAGATCTATGAAATAATACACAGTTGTTCTGCAGGTAACTGAAGTCTGGAGGAGAGACTAGGCTGGAAGAAAGGTTTGAACAGCTGAAAGATTTCCAAATTAATGGAAGACATTGATCTTCAGATCCAATGAACCCAGAGAATGGCAAGCAGGACACAGAAGGGAAACCACATACCATGGACCCTTAAAACTGAAGGCAAAGAAAAATTCCTTATAGGTGAACAGACAAAACACGTACATTACTTTAAAGGGAATCATGACAACTTCTCGAGAATTCATGGAATAATATATTAAAATGCTGATAGGAAAACACAGAAACAAAAACTGACCATCATCATAGAAATTCATTCCCAGCAAAAATATCCTTTATTAGTAAAAGTGAAATAAAGATTCTTCAGGCAGCCAAAACCTGAGGGAATTTGTTGCCAAGGTACCCACACTACAAGAAATATTGAAGCCCGTTCTTCAGGCTGAAAGGAAAAAATCCCAGTGGCATCTGATGGGTAGGAAGAAATGAAGAGCTTTTGCAAATCACACTCCATAAAATGCATTTTAAAAACTACAGAACACGCTTAACTTTTAGAGAATAAAAATGTAGCATGGTTTTAAAACAAGACTATAGAGTTAATAGCAGGAAATTATGGGCTCATAGCGCACAGAAATAAAAACAGCACAAAAGATGGGGTAGAATGGAAATAGGAACCCTCTGTACACTCGCCAATGCACGGACATGATATTTCTGCATATTTTCCATCTGCTTTATACACTGGAAGCCGTGGCAGTGTGGGGCTCATTGTAACCCCCCTCTTTTCCCTGTCTTCTGGTTGAGTACAGCGGCATAAACAGCACTCTGTGTGCAGATCACACCTTCTAGCCTGCGCAGAGGGTGGGAGGGCTCTAGCTACACCTGCGACACCCCTTCTTCTCACCTTTTTTTGTGTACTGGGGGTTGAACCCAGGGCCTTACACATGCTTCGTGAACGCTCTGCCACTGGGCTGTGCCCCAGCCCATTTGTTATTTTTTATCTTGAGACAGGGTCTCGCTGAGTTAAACAGGCCACCTCTGCCCCGGAACTGTGATCCTCCCATCTCCGCCTCTGGAGTCACTGGGATGAGGTCTGCTTCTGCCCTGTGGTTTTGCCTTTCTGACTCAAGACCAGTTCCATCTTCGGATGCTTCCTGCCCTGAGCCCTGCTGTGTCCTTGGCCTTCTGGGTGCGTTGGGTGGATGCTCCCTGACCCCTGCTGCTCCCATGCGGCCCTGCAGGTCTGCAGGTGAAGGCTGAGGCTCCCCAGGGCATTTGGGAACAGGCTGCTGGGGCACCGTTCCCCACTGTGGGCGCGGCTTCTGGGTGGCCTCTCCTTCCACCTCCCCCGCCAGCTGTTGGGGACAAAACCTTGGGCTCTGGAAAGGGAGGTGAGGGACGGGTCTGCCCTGTGCTCAGGAGCCCAGAACTCCAATGCAGTGTCTTGGGTCCATGAGTCTCAGCCTCGCCCTGCTGGCCCCTAAGGAGATGAGCTGCTGCAGAGTCCTTTCCGGGCCCTCGTTGGGGGTCCTGCCTCCCTTCCACAGGCTGCGCAGGCCGCCCTCCCGAGTTCAGACATGCAGGCAGCACTGGGCAAGGCCCGTCCTGTGGCTTCTCACAGGTCCGGGTCCACCTTCACCAGACACGGCACCAGGCTGCCCCCCTATGCTAGGCCCCATGGGCCCCCTGGAAAGACGGATGCCACACCTGCAAGTGGATTCATTTTTCTTTTTATTTTTTTTTAAAAAAGCCCCTAAGTTCTATGGCTTCAAAGAAGCGTCAGAGAAACGTAAATGCCATTTCTGTACACTTTGTAAAGCAAGAACTATGCTCCACCGATCACCGCTGGACACCCAGGCCTCCGCCCCGCCTGCCCCTGGGGCCCTGTGGGCGCCGCCCGGGGCCCAGCACACGCACCTTCGGGTCTCTGGGCGTTAAGGCGATTCATCCCCCGCACCTTTGGGGCCGGCACAGAGACCAGAGGCCACGGCCGCACACGCAGCAGGAGCCCAGGCGGCCCTCGTGCCAAGCGGGCGGCCAGCAGCCACCGTCCTGGGGTCCTCCGGGAGCAGGTGCGACAAGCAGCACCCGCCTGACAGGGCCCATGGAGGCTGCGGCGGCGGCCCAGGGTCGAGCTTTGGTGCAGCATTTGGTTGCGGGCCGGCTTCCGCAGCGGTCCACCCACCAGCCCCTTTGGCTCCGGGGAGGCCCAGGGCGGGCCTCACCCTGAAGCGAGGCCTGTGCCCCTGGAGAAAATGGGCTTTGGATCGAGGGAGACAAGCTGGACTTTATGAGGCTAATGGGGGCGGGCTCCGCGCCAGCCCCCCACAGGGCCGGGCTTCGGCTCCGGTCCTCTTTCCCTTGGTTTGAATAGTTAATGCTCTCAGAGTGGCGCACTAGACACAGGTGTAGAAATCTCGGCCAAAGTCTCACGTGAAGGAAGCGACCCCACGACCCGGGGTAGCGGCCCCTGGGCTCCGCAGCGCCCCGGCTTCCGCCTTCCGGCTGGGTTGGGCCCCATAGGCCTCCTGGACCAGCGCGCGCCCCAAAGGGCCGCATCGAGAAGGTTTACGGCACTGGGTGCCCGATCACTTGTGCCGCTGCAGCGATTTTCTCTTCCTCCTCTTGAAGAAACAGCAGCACCTGCGGGCGGCAGACGCGAGCGTGGGCGGGCAGGGCTGTGACAGTCGGCCCCGGGACCCCCGTCCGACCGCCCAGAGCCTTACTTGGTGTCGTCGGCCACCTCCACCTCGGCGGGAGCAGTGATAGGGGCATTGGAGTGACCTGCTGTGGGGTCATCAGCGTTCAGCTCCCCGTTCGTGGAGTTCAGCGCCTGGCGGGCGGAGACAGGAGAGTCACGAGGGCCTCCTTGTCCTGCAGGGACGCAGGGCGGTCCGGCCCTCACCTGGTTTTTGCTGTGTAGCTGGGCCTTGTCCCGATGCTGCGGCTGGGCGGGCATGTCAGTGTGGACAGTGCCGATGGGCGTTGGCTACGGAAGTAGGGGTCAGGAGGGGCCCGGAGGCGGCTGCAGTCCCGGGACAAGACCCACAGTGCACCCAGACGGCTCCTAGCTACCCCTTAGTGTGGAGACTTGGGAGCGCCCCCCAGCAGGAGCTTCAGGCCTACACCCTGTCCCCTGCAGGGCTTCCCACCCTTGCCCCTGTCACCAGCGGGGAGTTGGAGCACACTGACCACGTGAATCACCTGCGGGGCTTCCCACCCTTGCCAGGTCCCCTGCGGGGCGCGGGAGAACTGCGACCAGAGCGGTGTGTCACCCGCGCCCCACCATCCCGCCCCTGCGCAGGGCCCCGCCTACCAGGGGCTTCCCCGCCCAGTCATAGTCGTAGTCGAACACGAAGCCGCTGCGGTCGAACAGGTCGGTGAAGAGCTTGCGCAGGTAGTCGTAGTCTGGCTTCTCAAAGAAGTCCAGACGCCGCACGTAGCGCAGGTAGGTGGCCATCTCCTCTGCAGACAGAGCGCAGGCCGTGGGCGCGGGCGGGCGCGCGGGGTGGCCAGCGGGGGCGGCACGGGCCTCACCTGGGAAGCTCTCGCACAGCACTTCGATGGGCGTGGCCCGCTTCGTGTCCCCGATCTTCTGGTACCGCTCCTTGAGCGTGTCGGCCTGTGGGAGCCGCCGTGAGTGTCCACCGCGTGGCCCCAGGTGCCCCGTGTCCCCACCCTGCGCCCGGAGCCCCCACGCACCTTGAGCCCCTGCCAGGGCAGGCTGCCGCGCAGGAAGTACATGAACATGTGGCCCAGCGCCTCCAGGTCGTCGCGGCGGCTCTGCTCTGCGGGGACAGCGGGGACAGCGGCTCAGCGCGGCCCACGCGCCTGCCCCCCACACTCGTGTGCGCAGCTCACCCTTGCCCAGGTGCGTGTTGATGCTCATGTAGCGCGCCGTGCCCGTCAGGCTCTTGTGCTCGCGGTACGGGATGTGCTTCTTCGTCTCGGGGTCGATGTACTCCTTGGCCAGCCCGAAGTCGATAATGTGGATGGAGTGCTGCCGCTTGGTCCCCGGGCGCCCCACCAGGAAGTTCTCAGGCTTCACGTCACGGTAGATGAGGCTCTTGGTGTGCACGTACTCCATGCGCGTGATCTGGGGGGACCCAGGCTCAGCCGAGGGTACGCCCGGCCCCTCCCTGCCCGCGGCTCCCTGCAGGCCCCGCCCGCCCTGCCTGGCGCCGCCCCACCCCCCCGCACCAGCTGGATGGCGATCATGAGCACCGTCTTCAGCGTGAAGGTGCGGTCGCACAGGTCGAATAGATCCTCCAGGCTGGGCCCCAGCAGCTCCAGCACCATGGCGTTGTACTTCCCGCACGGGCCGAAGTAGTAGACCTGAGGGACTCCCTCTGCGGGGAGGAGATGCATGCTGGGAGCCTGCCGGCCTTCGGCTGGAAGGCCCGCCCATGCCAGCCTCGCCCCGTCCCACCCCACCCCGTACCAGCGGTGCTAAGCTGCTTGTAGTACCGGTACTCCAGGTGCAGCTGCGGCGCCCGCGACTTGATGGGCTCCTGGAGAACACAGGTCGGTCACCAGCCCTGCGCGTCGCGGGGTGACGGGGAGGGGGCCAATGGGCAGGGCGGGGGGCCGCACTCACCAGTTTGATAGCCACGTACTCGTTTGTGTAGAGGTTCTTTCCTGTGGGGACAGAGAGGCCGCCAGGTTGCCGGGGCCAACGTGCCCAACCCACCTCTCAGCCTTGCGGGACCCGGACCCCGTGGACGCTCCTTTCTAAGGGCACCTCTGGCCCGGCGGCCACACCCACCCTGTTAAGGACTTCTGGCCGGAAGTCCTTGTCGCCCAGGAGCCCGAGACTGTGCCCCTGCTGCCTCCAGCTGCAGGTCCCAGGGAGGCAGACAGCTGACCCAGCTGGCCCCGCCAACCTGGACGAGGCCCTGTGAGCAGGCGAGGTAGGACAGAGTCCCTGCCACCCCACAAGTGGCCAGGCTTGGGTTCTCCCTGCAGGACTGGCTGAGACCAAGAAGGGGCCAGCCAGGAGCAGGCCTCTGCAGAGCTCAGCCAGTAGGCTTCTGTAATTGTGCCTGGCCCACCTACCGTGCCCAGGGGGCTCTGCCCCAGCCCCTCAGGCGGTGGTCCACAGACCCCATGTGGGTTCACCTCATGTCCACCGATGGCAACCACATCCTGCATCCTCCCCAATGACCTGTGGCACCTAAAACCCACCCAGCCGCCCAGGGCAGGAAGCCCCGCACATCCTCTGCCTCCTCTCAGGCACTGCTGAGGGGTAACAGCCCGTCTGGAGCCTGGTGGCCAA
>VMDO01010104.1:27359-73547 GCA_007922755.1 Pedetes capensis
CCCCCCCCCCCCCCCCCCGCCGGCCCCTGCAGGATTCCAGGTGTCGCACGTCTTCCGTATGCAGAACCATCCCCTCTGGGAGCCAGGCTGAGCACTCCTGTCCTCCGAGTCCTCCCCACACCAGAGATGCGGCGCTGGTGCCCCGACCACCCTCCACCATCTGTGGATCCACCTTGTTCTCCCAGGGTTCCCAAGTGTCTGGCTCCAGTGTGCTGCACCCACAACACCACCTCGCTCGTGGTCAGTTTCAGTCCTACTTGTCCCCTCGGAGGCAGAGTCCACATAGGACCAGTTCCATCTCTGGCGAGACCCTCCCACCCGAGCAGGGCACGCACACCATGGCAGAGGCGCTCAGAGGCTTCCCACAGGCAGCTGCTCCTGTGATGGGTGCCACCAGCAGCTCACCCCCGCGGCATCTCCAGGTCAGGGCTCTCCGCACAGTACGACGATGTCTGCCAGCTTACACGGTGCTGGTCCCCACAGAGCCACCATGGTGGGGCCCATGTGGGTCTGAGTCCTGGCGGGGGCCCTTGCTGCTGTGCTCTGGCTTTTTCCAGGGGTGTCCGTTCAGATCCTCAGCCTGTGTTCCATTGGCTCAGCTCTGATTGAGGCCGGCTCCTGCTGGCATGCTGGACCCCAGGCTTGGTCCAGGCACAGTCCACAGGCCACCTTGCCTGGCCACTTACAGATGCGGCAGCTTTCATGACACAGCCTTGCTCCATCTTTTCCTTTACAGGCATTTTTTTTCCTGTGCTTTGTTGAAACTTTTGGCCAAACAGTCCTTGTGTTCTGAGGGTATCTCTAAGGTCTGCCAGCCCTGGGAGGGCCTGGGTTTGAGCTGAGCATGAGCAGGTGTGGAGATCCATGTGGCCTGCTGACCTCACACCACCTCTGCAGCCTGGCCCCGCATACTGAGAGCAGGACAGACCGTTTGGACCGACACAAGACAGATCTGGGCAAGTATAGGCCAAAGAAAGGCCCCCAGGCGCCCAGGGCACGGATGTGTACCCAACTCCTGCCATGCAGCTGAGACCCAGTGCACCGCCTCCAGCCTCAGAGCAACCACCATGTGGGAGACCATTCCTGAGCAGCTGGGACTTGCACCCCACACCCTCAACATGCAGCCAGGCCAAGACACTAAGGTGCCAGAGAAAGGGGCTGGGGTGGCTCAGCCAGGAGTGCAGGCCTGGCAGGCACAGGCCTCAGGTCATCCCTAGCACCTCGAGAAAAGAGAGGGAAGTGGGCAATGGCCCACACCCGGTGCCACAGATGTCAGCAGTTCAAATACTGCCATGTGAGCATGGCAGCCACGCCTGTGACCCCAGTGACACAGAGGCAGGACGATGGCGAGTTCAAGGCCAGAGGCAGCTTGTGTGACTCAAGGAGAATCTGACTCAAGACAAAAACAAAGTGGGCTGAGGATGCAGCTCAGTGGCACAGACCTGGCAAGGTGTGCGCACGGCTCTAGGGTTCAACCCACTACCAAAAGACAGACAGACACATATAATGCCAGGGCCTGAGCGCAGCCTGGAGCTCAGGCACTGGAGGCCCCAGTGCAGGACGTGGGGCGGCGGGCCCAGTGGCAGTGCCTAGCATTGCCCTTAGGAATGGACTGGCGCTGGTATCCAGGGGATTCCTCATAGGAGGCCAGAGCACCCCCTCGTGCTTGCTCCTGGCCACAGGGGACTGCAAAGCCATCCCATTCCAGTGCGCATGTGGGGTCCCGCCCCAGAACCGCACAGACCGAGAGGTCTAGGACCCGGCGCCTGAGGACAGGGAAGACAAGAGCCAGCGTGAGGCCCAAGGGGACTGGAGCACAGCCCGGATGGAGACCATGGATTACACGCTACAGAACAAGGGGGACCAACAGGGAAAGGAGGCTGGAGAGAGGAAGGACAAGGGCACCGGGCCTGGGCCCGCCAGCGGGGCTGATACAGAGGCGGACCTACCATGGCAATCAATGCCCAGGGTTGCCCTGGGTGGACAGGGGTTGCAACAGAGAGGGGGCATCTCGGCAGAGCTCAAGCAGGGGCAGCCGCCTGGAAGCACATGGCCCACACCTCAGCCACGGTGGTGCCCACAGAAACCTCAAAACAGAAAGGACACACCTCACCAGCGAGCGAAAATCGCAATGAGAAACCACCAAGGGCACAAAATTTATTTTATTTAAAAAATTTTTTTTGTCCACGCAGAGTGGTGGAGGTCTGGGGGCCCAGCAATGTGGGAGGGAGGAGGGCGGATCTGAAGTTCCAGGCCAGCCTGGGCTCAAGAGACCCTGTCTCAACCTCAAGCTCTCATCTCCAAGCAGGGTGGAGCCGAGCGAAGCACCCGTGACGCTGAGGTGGGAGGATGGCAAGCTCCAGGCCAGAGGCAGCCTGTGAAACTTAGCAAGATGCTGACGCAAGGCAGAAAGTAAAAAAGGGGCTGATGGAGCAGCCCGGCGGTAGCGCGCCTGCAAAGCTGCATGAAGCCCTGGGTTCAACATTGGGCCCTGGGGTGTGGGGTGGAATCCCAGCCTCACTCAGGCTGGGCACTCGCTCTGCTCCTGGGCCACACCCTGACCCCTCTGTGCAAAATGTGGACACCCGGGATGCTGATAGGGGCAGGGGATGCATGAAGCCCTGTGTGCTGCTGGCATTGCCACAGAGATTGGACCACATGGAAACCAGCCTCCTGGTCCCCTGACCCCTGCCTGCCCACTGTGTGGTTCGCTCGTCAAGACATGGCACACAAGGACGGTCCTGTTCCTAACAGCCTGACTGGGAAACACCCAAACGTCCCTCTCAGGACCAGATGACCAAAGCACCATGTCCTTTGAATTGACGCAAGGCTGGCCAAAAAGGTGACCCATGGCAGTTCATAGCGCACTCAGACCATGCCAGCCGGCTCTGTACACCATCTGTACAGGCTCCTGGGCTGACCACCATCTGCTCCCACTGCCCACGGACAGGGCCACCTTCCAGGCCGCTGGCCAGGACTGTACTGGCACGTGTGAACGTGTGCACCTTTTCACGTGTTTAGGCCTCCTGTCTGTCCATAGCGTGTCCGCGTGGGGAGGCCCCGTCTTTCCTCTGGGAAACTGGAGCCCATGGGCTGGATGAGGGCAGGGCCCCACGGAGGTGCCAGCCAGTGCTCTGTACAGAGCCACAGAGGCTCTGCATCAGGATAGGGTCTCGGGGGGCCACGGCGTGTAGTCACCAGCACACAGGCCACCAACACCTGCTCGCCTCTCAGGAGATGACAGGCTGCGGAACGGGAAGCAAACATCCAGTCGGCGCTGAAGAGGGGCACTGCCACCCCATCAATAGGACTCCACGTGAGGAGCAAGCGTGGGGTCAGGGCAGCCACAGCCCACATTCTCTAAGCCCCGGGCTCCTTCGGACCACCTGAGGTGGGGCTGGGGCCCAATCGGGCACCGCCTCATGCTGGACACGCACAGTCTAGTCCCACTGCCACCACCGACGGGCCCTTCCCCGTCCATGCTCCTTCCCAGAGACCCCGGTTCCCCCACAAAAGGCACTGACGAGGCTGTGTGCACGGGGGCCCCCATCCCAGCAACAGGGCCAGGTGCCTTGAGACGGCACGCCTGCCCTCAGCGGGGAAGCCCAGTAGCACCAGGCACAGGTCTGCCAGGGTGCCAGGGAGTCAGCCTCTGGGCTCCAACAACCCCAGGCCAGGCCCGACCTAGGCCACTGAGAAGGAGCTCCCCAAGGCCAGGCACCCCTGGCCAGCGAGTAGGGTCAGACCCTTCTCCGTATCATCCCTGCTGTCACACGGGGTGCCAGCACCTGATCACCCACGCCTGCCTGTCAGCAAGGAGAGGAAGGGAACAGTGTGGTGCCAACTTCCAGATATGACCAGGTTCAGCCAGAGGTCCCCAGCTGACCACTGGGCAGCAGCTGGGCCTGCAAGTGCCAGGCTTGTCCAGTTGTGCGACTGGGCAGGGAAGCTGGGTGCTGTGGCCACACCTGTGATCCCAGCAACTCGGGTGTGGAGGCAGGAGGATCACAGGTTTGAGGCCAAACACAGCCTGTGCAACTTAGCGAAACCCTGACTCAAGATAAAAAATAAAAAGGGGGCTGGGGGAGCAGCTCAGCACTGTGTGAAGCCTGGCCCTGAGTTCAACCCCAGAACAGGAAGAAAGGAGAGAAAGGCAGGGGAGAGAGGAAGAAGAAAAGGGAGGGAGGGAGAGAAAGAGACAGGGCGAGCGAGTGCACCTGGGCTGCCGTTCACCCCTCTGCCGTGCTCCACTCACCCCCAGCCCAAGCCCCTCCCAGGCCATGAGACCCACGCAGGAGGAAGGGTGGGGCCCCCTCTTACTCCCAAAGCTCGTCATGATCCCCAGAGGCTCGAGGGGCGGATGGTTGGCTCGGCTCACCTAGGCGAAGCTCCCCGAAGTTGCCACAGCCTATCTTCTTGCCCACACGGAAGTTGGGGCCCACCATCAGGACCCCCGAGCTGGTCCCCGAGCTCCGGATGCTGTGGCTGGTGCGGCTCCCGCCAGTCTTGGACATTCTCCGGCCCTCCTCCAACTCCCCTTTCCCTCCTTTCTTGTCAAAATCCATAAGTTTGTGGTACCCTGGCCTCTCCACGGTGGCTCTGCTCCACGCGCTCCGAGTACACCAGCTGAGGTCGCCGCTCCTAGTGCACCATGGCGCACGGCGGCCTCGCGCCCGGCTAGTGGCTCGTGGCCATGTCCACGGGCCAGGCCGCACTGCTCATCTTGGTGGCCTCTGGGTCACGTGCGGGGAGAGGAGACATTCTGCCGATAGGTGCACTGCCTCAAACCTCGTGGCGCCCAGCTGTGGAGACAGAGGCCAGAGTCAGAGGACATGGTGAAGGCCACTGGAGACCACTGTCTGGGAGAACCCAGAAAGCCCCAACATGGAGCAGAGCGCCAACCCCCTGTCCTTGTGGGGGACACAGCAGACCACAGGCCAGAGGTGGCCAGCAGGGCCAAGAGCCTCACCGCCTGACCCCCAATAGGTCTCCACTGCTGCCTCACCCTGAGATGGTCAGGTGCCACAGTGCAGAGGGCAGGATGGGGACCGAGGAGTGGCCCCGAACCATGTCCTGTGCCCCAAGGCTGTGCAGAGCCAAGCTCCCTTCAGACCCGCCCTGTTTCCTCCTGGCCCCAGAACCGAATTTGAGGGCCAGTGCCACAGGGCCTTCCTCTGGTGCCCAGCACCCCACCAGGGGCCCCTGCCACCTCCGGGGCCTCCGGCCAGGGCCAAAGGAACCACTCTGGAAGGCAAGCAGCTCCCTCAGCGTGCGCGGCCCAGGGCTCGACTCCCAGCACCAGGTCCACAGCCCTGACGTGCCTGCCCTGCGGGCCTCGCCCCTCACCAGGGCCCCGCCTGCTGCTCGGGACTCAGCTCCAGGCACTCGGTCCTGCTGGCCACTCTGGGTCCAGCCCCCACTAGCACTGCAGGCTGGGCAGGTTGGAGGAGATGGGGCCCCTGAGTGGCAGTGAATGGTTAACAGGAGGAGCGGGTGAGGAGGATAGGAGGGATGGAGACGCAGCGCCGCAGGCTCCCGCGGGGCAAGGGGACCGTGGCAGGGGACCCCACACCAGGCGCAGTCCAAGCTGTCCTCAGGTCAGTGGCAGGATGTGAGGGTGAGCAGGGGCCTTGCCCAGCACCCTGCCTGGGCCCGCATCCTCCAAGGGCCCTCAGAGTCGGCAGGCGGCTGAAAGCCCAGCCCAAGAGGGTGGCGGTGCACCTGCCCCCAGCCCCGGCCCCCTGTGGACTGGCCTCACGTGCCCAGCATGCCCTCACCAAGGGCCTGTCCAGCTACAACTAAGCAAACAGGGACTGTGGCTGAAAGGTGGGGTCCCAGGGAGGATGGGGCGCGGCTCACAGGCCCCGCTGAGTGAGCCTGCCTCGATCAGAGCCGGGGTGAGGAGGAGGCCTGCTTGCTGGTGGCACTCCAGCCAGGGGCACTCTGAGCTCACGGCCAGGAGGGCAGGAAGGCCACTGTGCAGGGCCTGCTAGGGACCGGGCCGAAGGGAGAGCCTAACCCCTGCAGAGGCAGGATGGAGGAGGCAGCACCCCAGGCCACTCCCAGGGTCACACAACACGAGGGGACCGCAGGCGGCAGAGCCCCGGGCGAGCTGAGCACACAGCCAGACACTCAGCTCCCACATAACACCCAGGAACACTCAAATGGGCTGCAGACTCACGCCAGTGCCGACCCCAACAAGGACCATGACAGCCACCCATACTCTGCTCTGTGTCCAGCTGCCCCACTCCTGGTGGGCCTTCCTGGTGGCCCTTCCCAGCAAGTGAGACCAGAGGCAGCCTATGCGACGCAGCAAGACCCCATCTCAAATAACAACAGAAAACAGGCCACGGCACAGCTCAGCAGGGCAGCACTGCTCCGGGGCCCTTGGTCAGTGGTCAGCAGCTGTGGGGAGGGACAAGGCAGATGGCCACACTGCCTGTGTGGACACAGCCCTCCTGGATATCTCCAGCTGGCACAGGGCAGAGGTGTCCAGGCCACACCTGAGCTGAAAACGCCATCCTCTGTCACTGAACGAACACAGCGGTCACCAGGTCCCCTGGAACCTGGGATGCTCGTGGCTGAGGGGACAGGCCAGGGGCTGCCTCTCCAGGGTGAGGGGACCAGAGGGCTGCAGCCTGGAGGGAAGGTTGCCCTGGGCATGGGCTGGCCGGCTGCAGGCTCCCACAGGCCAGGGTCAGATGGTCGGAACTCTGTGAACACCACCACTGTTCAGGATGGTGGCCACTTGGGGACACTGTGCCCAGGTACTCAGGAACCACAGCAAGACAGTCACCCCGGGACAGAGGGCGTGGCTCTCAGGCCACCCCAGGTTGGGCGCGCAGTGACCCTGAGACCCCAGGGCAACAGAAATGCCACCAGAAATCCTGTCCCAGGCTGAGGCCTGGAGCTAAAAATACCCCAGAGAGGAGGGAGGGGCCCCCAAGGGCGCCCGGCCCTAAATAAACCCTCTGGACCTGGCCTGTGAGGCCCAGGACCTGAACTCTGCTCCCAGGCTCAGGGACACCTGGTCTGGCATGGCCAGAGGGTGGGCACTAAAGGCAGCTGCAGACCAGGTGCGGTGGCCACGCCTGTGGAGGCAGGAGGTCCCAGGTTCAAGGCCAGCGGCAGCCTGTGCAACTCAGTGAGACCTTGTTTGAAGATAAAAAGCAAGGGGCTGGGGGAGCAGCCCAGCGCTCAGCGCTTAGGAAGCACACAAGGCCTGGGCTCCACCCTCTGCCTCTGCAGCATAGATAAACAACAGAGGACACCAGCCCCCAGCCCTGGCTGCCCAGGCAGCCAGTGACCACTGCCGGGCCCCTCCCTGCTGCCCACCTTGGCGCGTTACCTGCCCTGCTCTTTCTGGGGCCCTCCATCTTGCCTGGCCAGGCTGCTCCCCTTCTGGAGGCCCTGGAGCCCCTTCTCTGCATCTCCACTCAGTGATGTCACAGTCCCTGGGCTGACGTCACCAGCACAGACCCCAGCCCAAAGCTGCTGCCAATCTGAGGGGCACAGGCTAGGGCGATGCACGGTCCACCCAGCCTCGTCCGCTCTCCTCACTCCCTGGGACCAGTGAGCATGGGCGCCAGTTCGGGTTGGGGCTTCTGCACTGTGCTCCGGCCCAGGTCCCAGCCGAGAGCAGCCAAATCCATGCCCAAGCATCTTGTACTTTTGGGGGATAGGGTGGGGACGGCAAAGCCAACATCAGGTGCTGCAAACCAGAGGCAGATCCTCACAGGCTGAGCGCAGAGGAAAAGAACGAAGCTTGGGCCAGCAAGGGCCAGCAGAGGACCCGAGCCCTGCCACGCTGGCTAGCACCAAGGTCAACTGGTGCCAAGGTTAACTGGAGCAGGTGCTGTGGCACACACTGATGATGCCAGGCTCAGGAGGCTGAAGCAGGAAGATCATGAGGTCCTGCCCGAGCCCCAGAATGATCTGAGCGGGAGGGGGATGAGTGAAGGTCCTGGGGACCAAGGCTTGCTGCAGGCTTTCATAGGTCTGTGAGGTGGTCCCAGGGCTCGGAGAGCTTCTTGCTCCTCAGAAGGAAAGGGTCCTGGACCTCAGGAAGGCAAGGTCCAGGGTGGAGTCCACGCTACACCCAGGAGGGGCCAACACGCCCCACCCTGACCCTGCCTGAGGAACGACCACATGGAGAGCTGGGACTCAGAGTCACACTGTCACCAACTCCAAGGCAGAGGGGGGAGGAAGAGCCAAGTGAGGACACTGCGATCTGCACCAAGATGGGGCTGTCAGCCGGTGGGTGAGCCTGCGGAGGTCCCACCCCAGGTGACTCTCAACAGGTAAGCAACTGCCTTGAAGATCACTCAGCCACGGAAGGAGAGGAAGCTGCCACCGACCAGAGCCTTCGCCCTGCCAGCCACTCACAGATACATGTCAGCCCCACTCCAACATCCAATCATAAACAATACTTTGGAATAGCAAGTGGCTGGGACGTCCCGCATGCCCATTCTGAGGAACTCCAGGACCCAAGGGTGCAGCCAGAGGCGCAGTGGACCTGCTGGAAGCTGCCCTTCCTTCAGAGACCTGCAATGCACATGGGGGTGGAACACAGGACCCAACAGGCAAAACCCCACAGTTGTGGGGGCGGTGACAGGGTACAGAGCACACAGCTGTGCTCCCTGCATTTAGGGGTCCTTCAAAACCTCTGTAATAGCTGGGTGTGGTGGCCACACCTGTGATCCTAGCAATGTGACAGGCAGAGACAGGAGGATCCCAAGTTCAAGGCCAGAGGCAGCCTGTATAACTTAACGAAACCCTGTTTCAAGACAAAATAAAAATGGGCTGGAGGTGCAGCCCAGTGGTAGAGCACTGGCAAAGCATGTGAGAGGCCCTGTGGTCAGCCCCCAAGTACCGCCAAAAAGAAAGAAAGAAAAAGAAAACAACCTAATAAGAAAAGTTTATAAAGAAAAAAAGAGGCAGAGTCTGGGGTGGGGAAGGGACAAAGAGAAGGATGGAGACATTCATTGAGGGGGACAAAGGCAGGTCAGGAAGTCAACTGGGCCCAAATTTTCAAAACACACTCTTCTGGGCAGGTGGGAGAACCTGGGGGACCCAACATGTGGGACTGACTGCTGCCTCCACACACAGCATGGAGGTTGCTCCGTGGGATGGTTCTGCCCCCGGGGAGATCCTGGGCTAAGACACATTCCCCAACTCACGCAAGGGGCTCAGTGTCCTACCGAGACCTGTGAGAAGGCCCGAAGACACCGCCCTTGAGATGCACACACCTGCGCACAGGTCCACGATGGGAGTCCACAAACTCGTGAACCAAGAGGTATCCAGCCCCGGGCAGCTGGTTCTTGCTCCCTTCACATGTTTGCCTCTTTCCCAAACACACGCAGACCTGACAGAGGATGGAAAGGGCTTTCATAGTGGAGAACAATCCGCACACGAAGGGCTGGCCAATGCGGTGGACAAGCTTTGGAGGCCGATGGAGGTGCGCAGCTCACCCAACTGGTCCCAGGTGGGAGCAAGTCATGCGGGAGAGGGGCAATCAGCCGTGCCACAGCAGGAAAGGGTGACTCGGCCACAGGTGCCCTCCAGGCAGGAGATGCCAGGGGTTAAGGAGGCATGGGTCTGGCCAGAATTCTTCTAGAAATGTAGCCACAAGTGGTCACAAAAAGCTTTGGTGATCTTCTCTACGTTCATTCACTCGTTCACTCCTTCACTTATTTTCAGGACTGGGGTTGAGCCTAGGGAGCTGCCTGGTGCATGCACACCAAGTGCTCCACTGAGCCACACTGACGGCCCCTTTGCTTGTGTTTTATTATGACACAGGGTCTTCCTAACCTGTGTAGGTTTTATCTAGCTTCACACTGGCCACCCTCCTAGAGACTACCCGGATACGAGGTGTGGCTACTGCCCCCGGCTCCACCCCCACCTGGAGATAGGGCCTGGACCTCGCCATCCTCCTGCCTCAGCCTCCTGAGAGCTGGGATCTCGGGCATGGCCACTGCACAAAACTTCACTTCAAGGAGCGCTTGGCCCAGCAGATTCCCTGAAGGCCCAGAGCGAGGCCAGGGCTGGAGCAGAGCTGAGAGCCAGGGTGGCACACAAGAGGCCAGGGTCCAAGCACCCACCCACCACATGGGGAAAGGCCACGTGTCACACGGACAGGGCCACAGATGAGAGGACCGTGGATGTGGGCAAGCCAGGAGAGCGGCTCCTGGGCAGACCAGAGTCCAGCCTGCCCGGCAGCTCCTCTTGGGGCAATTCAGCCATCCTGGCTTTTACGACCATAATCACTTGAGGAACACAGGGGCCACAACCACAGGAAGCACAGGCGGCAGACAGCGGGTGGGGGCAGGGCTGGCTCCGAGGCTGGGGACTGGTGCCACATGCCTGCCCCACCACCCTGCCCAGACCCCTTGCAGTTCACAGACCTGACCGATGAGTGTGGTGACCCCCACCTGCACACGGACACAGGACCTCACAGTCCCCAGATGGTTTCTAGAAGCAACAAGGAGGGAGTGGCTCCTCTTGATCCATCTGCCCCTAGAAACTCCTGGCCTTTCCTGCTGTAACCCCAAGACTTCTCCCCCTCAGCTTCCTGATGCTGGAGGGACTTGTAGCCACCAAAATCTGAGAAGCCAGCTGCTCAGCTCTGACCACCAACTGACAGACCATGCCCAAGGCCCCCATGGGCACCAGCACCAGACCCAGCCCAGGGCCAGCCACCCCCAGGCCCAACCAGATGCTGCCTCATGTCAACAGGAGCTCAGAACACACACCCGGCGAGGCAAAGGAGGCACGCACACTGTCACCAGCACCCCCAGAGGACATGGGCCCTCACTCATGTCCTGCAGAGAAGCCCACTGGGCGGAGCAGTGTCAGTGTGCAAACTGGCCTCACCCAGGGACCCCAGGAGCAGAAACCACAGACCAGGACAGCTGTCAGGTACTTGGTGATGCTCTCTCCCACCTTCACCACTCAGCTGGGGACTTGTGGGGCTCAGGACGTCCCAAATAACACAGAAGCTTTTAACAGAGAACTTTTCAGACTCCAAGGTGAGGTCTAAGTGAGGCAAGGTAACAAGTTCTGGCCACCTCCACTGTACCCCTCTGCTTCTATCTCTGGGCCCCACTGACACCCAGGGCAACCCAGGCCATCACGAGGCAATCCGAGATCCTGTGTACCCCTGCCAGGGCCAGGTCAGGGAGAACCAGCCCTGCCTGTCGCCCACTGGGCTCTCCTCTGCCTCTTCCGGGTGCTCTGGGGGTCTCAGCTCAAGTATCCAGTCCCAGGCAAGAGTCTGGCAGTGATCATCACCATGCCCCGGTGTCAGGCATGGCCACTCCATTGGCAGAGTGGGGTCCTCAGGGCACTGGCTGGCCAGGTGGCTGGCACCGCTACCCCTACCCGCCCCTGCAACTCTCGCAGAGGAGCCTTCGGCACAGATAGCACTGCAGCTCTGCGTACCCATCAGGGGAGCCCAGCATGCATCCCGAGGAACCTGTAGGAACTCTGCTGCTCACAGGCTGACCTACAACTGCCAGCCCATGGCACCGAGAGGCTAGAAGGGCACATGTGTGGGCAGGAGGGAGGAGGCTTCCAGGTAGCCCTGGGTCGCCCTCTGGGAGACGTTCCAGGGGAGGGAACCTTAGGCCGGCTGGCAGAGGCAGCCCCAACCCTTGGGCCCAAGGTGCAGCTTCCCCGCCCCCAAAGAATGGCAACAGTCTGTGTGTCCAGCAAGGAGCAGTGGCACTGTACACACTTGCTGAGCCCCCGTGGCCCAGGTGCAGAGGTGTCCATTGGCCCTGCGCTAACATAAGCTGCAGCTTCCCCCTGAAGTCTGCAGGCCGTGGGCCCTGTCCTTGCCTGTGCACCTGCCAAGGGCTCACTGCCTCCAGCCTGGCCTGTGCAGGGCCCTGTGAAGTGGGGATGGCGAGTGGACCCTGGGGCCAGTGGACAAGGGGCTCGATGGAACCTGAATTCCTCAGCAGGCTGCCGGTCCTGTCATCCATGGCAATGGTCATGGGCAGATCCGATGGCCACGGGCTCTACACTGCCTGTGCACCCGCCGTTTAAGAGCCTGCCTTCTGTGGCGATCTGTCCACCCTGACAAAGTGCAGCCAACAGGACGGGGAGCAGAGTGGGAAGGGCCACATGGTGTCACGTGGTAGCCACCCTAGCCTTGCCTGGTGACCAGGGCCAGCGAGCCCACTCAGGTAGCAGCCCTGCCATTTTGGGTTTAAGGCTGTCACTGACACGCTCCAAATCCACATTTCTGCATTTCGGGAGCCTGTGGGGACCTCTGCATCCACCCAACGCCTCCCAAGATCCTGCCACAAATATTCACAGACCTGCCAGAGGCGGCGCTGCCTGGCACACTTGCTCCCAATCCAGCACGAGCCCAGCCACCAGGCCTGGGGGGACACGGAACATGAAGCTTAACAGTGGCTGAAGCCCTGCTGCTGCCCTGGGCTCCTGGGCAGGCACCTCCCCAGCCCCTGCCATACAAGCCAGGAGAGGGCCACCCGCCTGCTATGCAGGCCACACTGGCACCACCTGTACACTGCAAGATGCACGTGGGAGGGCAGCCCCAACAGGACCCACATTAGCCCTGCAGCCCCACTGCACAGCCAGGTCAGGGCCTCCCTGGACTATGAGCCCCTCACGTGGGGGCCTGGGGCAGCTCTATGGGGAGTCCAAAGGGATATCGAAATTGCAAGCACACTCTCCACAGAAGCTCTTGGAGAAAAAGTCAACTGCCCCTAAGCACAGCGTCTGTCCCTCCTGGCTGTGTGGACACATGTTCAGCAACAGGCTGGTGGGACCCCCAAGGCCTGCCGCTCAGACAGATATCCCCACGCCCGCAAGCTCCCAGGAACACAGGTGGCCCACACCTGCCTGGCATGCCACACAACTGTCCCCGTTCCCAGGTTAATGACCAGCATGCTGGCTTCCCCAAAGGCCAAATGCGCAGGTAAGAACCCCCCTGACTACGAAGAACCTCACCCACCTCCCTCTGCAGCCCTGGGGTAACTCTGTTGTTTGGTGCCAAACGATTAAAAAGGAGAAAAGCGACTAGTAACTTAGAGAGACCTGTCTGCACAAACGTCCAGGCTGGCCCCACAGAAGTGTCCAGGGCCGACAGTTACACTCTACCGCATGTTCCCCCAAATATAACCACGAAGGCCAAATCACAGAGACCAGGGCACCAGAGCAGGTCCAGCTGCAAACAGGGCAAGTTCAAACCAGACCCACAGGGTTTTGTCCACCGCAGGGGGTGGGGGCGGGGACAGCTAGCTCCTTCCAGATCTAACCGCACCTGCCCGAGAAACACATCCCTCTGGAGGCCAGTCTGGCTCCCTCCCCTCTGGATGTGGCCCTCCCCTGTACCCCTGGCGTGCCACATGGCTCTCCCATCCCCTCCCGCGAGGGGATCCCAGGCAGCGCCTCTGGCGTGGGGGCTGAACAAACATCTGAGCCCTGGAGACCTAGGCGGGCGAGCGTGCGTGTGTGTGCGTGCGTGCGCACAGGGCCCGCAGCAGTCTGGGCGCTGCCTGGGAAATTCATCAGCCAGCACCGCCCAGGTCTGCTAAAGACGCTCGCCGAAAACAAAAACAAACTACCGGTGACAACCGCAAACTTCCCCTTTCCAACCTGTGGGTTTTCCCGGCACACAGTCCGCTCTCTTCCTGGGGCCCCTGGGACGGGTAAGCCGCACCCCAGCCGGCGGCCACCCTCCGTGCTGATCCCCAGTTCCCTAGCAGGCAGCCGGGCCTCCCCTGAGTCCTTTGCACCTTCCCACTGGCCTCGTGCCCGCCGAACCCCAGAGTGAGGAGGCTCCACGCGTCGGGGGAGGGCGAGGACAGAAGCCCCCGGCACCCAGGGTCCCAGGAGGCGGGCGGGCAGACAGCGCCGCCCGCCTCTGCGGAGGGGACGGGGAGACGCCACCGGCCTCCACCCACACCGGCCTCCAGGCTGCGCCTGCATACAGTGCCCGCGGGAGGCCGGGGGGACGGGAAACAGCTGCCCATGCCGGCCTCGCCCAGGCCACCACGGCCCCGGGTCGGCCTCTCTGCCCCCAGCCTCCTCGTGAGAAGTCATCCCCTGAGAAAGTTGGGGCGCAGAGGCCGGGCGGGGATCCGCCGGGCGCTCGGGTACTCACCCTCCCTGCCAGCCCCGTGTGTTTCCGGCAAACAAAGCCAGTGGCCAGGGCGGAAGGGGGAGGGCAGAGGCAGGCGCGCCCGACTTCCCCGGCAGCGCCCGCAACAGGTCCCCGGGACGGACCCCTCCTCGTCCTCGGGCCTCGGCCCCGCCTCTCCGAAGCACCAGGACCGGAGAGGACGCCGGAGCGGGTTAGGGCCGGAAGTGAGGAGGATTGAAACTTGGACAGCAGGGCCCAGGACGCGAACCCGAGGCGGGGGCGCGTGCGGGTGGGAGGTGGGCGCGGGTGCGCGGCAGCAGGAGACCGGGGACAGCCGGGGACGGACGGCGGGGATCGGTGGGGTCGGATGCGGGGGTGCCGGGCGGGGTCCGGAGGCCGCAGCACAGGGTCTCGGCGGGGGCGGGGGGGTTCGGGGTCCGGGCAGGGCGCGCGGGGCGTGGGAGGCCGGGGCCGGCGCGGGGGCGCAGCGGGGAGCACCGGGGTCCGGGGTTCGGGCTGCCCGGCGTGAATATAGGACCACAGGGGTCACCGGGTCCCCGAGCCGGGGGTCGGCGGGCCGTCGGGCCCACAGCAACCGAGCGTGGGGGCAGAGGTTACGGGGGCGCGGGACTCAGGGTTCTAGGGGATTAGGGACGGCGGGCCTGGGGTCGGGGGGGTCCCCGGGTCGGGCGCGGGTCGGCCGGGCGTGCGCGTCGTTACCTGCGCCCAGCCTGGGGCCAGCGGGCGGCGGCGGCCGGGCTCAGCAGCGCGGCGTCCCCTGCTGCGGGCCCCGCGCGCGCTCGCGCTCCGGCTCGGGCTCCGGCGCCCGCTTGGGCCCCCGCTCCGGCTCCCGCGCCGCCGGGACCGGCCTCGGCATGTTCGGCGGGAGGGCCGGGCTCGCCGTTCCGCCGCGCCCGC
Organism: Pedetes capensis; assembly: GCA_007922755.1. Taxonomy (NCBI): domain Eukaryota; kingdom Metazoa; phylum Chordata; class Mammalia; order Rodentia; family Pedetidae; genus Pedetes; species Pedetes capensis. The sequence continues at coordinate 42,391 of VMDO01010104.1, forward strand.
TCTGGGGCCCGCGCGCCTTACGCCGCCAGCGTCGGCCAGCGGGGGGCGGCGGCCTGCGCGCGCCACTGCGCAGGCGCGGCCGGGCCGCAGGGCGCGCGCGCCGCACACGTCACAGCGCGGGGCGGGGCCAGGCCCGGGCCGGGCGTCAGGCGCGCCGTTTTTGCGACCTCTGGGGGCGCCGCGCGACGGCGGCCGCGCTTTGCGGCCACCCTGAAGCCGCCCAGCCACCGTTCCTGAGGATGCTGGAGGCGTGAGGCCGCGGGGACGCGCGCGGGCGGGGAGGGGGCTGAGTGGTTCCCCGACTCCCGGGGGCGGGGCTGATGCCGTCCGCCTGAACCTCTCTCCGTCGCCATGGCGACGCGTGCCCGGTCGCCCCGGCGCCACCCAGCCGCGGTGTCTGTGTCGTCACGGTCTCGCCACCTGACGTCAGGGCGGGCGGCGCCTCGGGGCGTGGTCTGCGTGGGTGGTGGCAGTGGTCGCCGGCGCGGAGCCCCAGGAGTGAGCGGAATTGGGGCCCAATGGGGCTTCCGTGTGGATTTCCGCGGCCGGGAGGTGCAGACGATCTGGGAATAGTGATCGGCACGGAAAAAGGAAGAGAACAGCGGTCGGTGCCCAGGGGGCGGAAAGCCGTGCCTGGGCTTTTCGGTGTCCTTATCCATAGTGACGTCGACGAGGGGCAGAGCAGAAGGTCTCAGCCTGGGCGTGACCCCAGGGCCCGGGCCCCCCCCGAACCCCCCCCCCCCCCGGCCTGGATCAGGTCACCTGGGGCAGCTGATTAAGCGCGCCTGGGCCGCAGTGTTGAGCACAGAGCACGCACCCAGCTGGCATTGGATTCCTGCAGCTTCAAAGGGCTCGCTTGTGTGTCGTCTGCGTCCTGCCCTGGGGAAGGAACTTGAGGAGGGGGTTCTGGCCAAGCCCCGCAAGTGAGGCCCGGTTCCACCCCAGGGCAGGGTCTGGCAGCGGGAGGGCGGCTGCCGCCGTGGTTCCTGGCCTTTCCTTGTTACCCCCGTGGGTGCGGGCGTCTTTAAAGCCCAAGTACACACATCCGTTCAAATACGTATTAAGTGCTTACCAATGGCTCTGAGAATAGAAGGGTGAACTAGGCCACTGGCAGGGCGTCCTAGAGAGTCTTCACTCCTGGGGGGCGAGAGAAGTATAAGAAGAACCAGTTGGATGCGGTGGGTTCAGATGATTTGTGGCACTGTGTGGGCTGCCTGGGGAGGACTCCTCCTTTGGCCACATGGTCAGGGAAGGCCAGATCCTAAAGGCTAAAAGCCTGATGTGATCTGATTGGGAGGAACGGCAAGGTGGATCAAGTCTGTGATTCCAGCGACTGGGCAGCTCAGGGCAGGAGGATCACGACTTCCAGGCTAACCAGGGTTACATAGTAAGACCCTGTCTCAAGGAGAAAAAAAAGAAAAAAACTTACAATAAAGGAATAGGTAGACCAACACATTTTTATCTTCTTCCTCAACGTGAGTCATAGATTACCTCCTTAAAACCACACAATTGCAGAAGCCCTAAAAGCACTTGCATAGGTGCCACTGTGCTGTAGGGGCTTGCATGTTGCTGTGATGCTGAAAGCTATGCCACTGGTATCTCAGATACCAGCAGGGCCACCCATTGTGGACAGGTTTCAGCTGAGCTTTCAGACTAAGACAGACTAAAGAGAAGGACCCTACTCCTCAATTAGCCATTGAAAACACAGTGAATAGCAGAGAAGCACTGTCAAATACAGTGCTAGGGAATGAGCCTCCCATGCTGGAAGGCATTCAAGAGATGACTGGGGAAGAGTTGCCTCAAAGTAGAGTTGACACTATTGATGGGAATGGAGTAAAGCCCCTGGGACCTCCAGTTCCTGATGTGGCATGACTCAAAGCGAGCAGAAACAGTGGCTGCAACAATGGACTCAAAAAGATCGTGTACACAGTGTTAGGAAGTGTTTCATTTTATATAGGGTTGCTATGAGTTGGACCTGCCTCGATGGCACCCAACAATGACAACAAAAACACTCAGGTGCCATCTTCTAACTTCAACACCTGACTCTCTTTGGGTACATCTTGCCTTCCTGCTTAATAAATTTACTTCACTCTGACTCGTCCTGAAATTCTTGGCAGCGCGAAGTCACAAACCCCTGCATCTGAGCCGAGACCCCTCAGGACCTTCGGGGGTTCCTCCTCAGGCTGCACAGCCAGCAACATCAGATTGCACCCCCTCGCTGCTGGAGACATAGCCACCCAGGGCTGCAACGAAGAAGCAGGGAGAATTCAGCCCCATGGGAAGGCTGAGGGGCAAGGTTTGAGGGGCCAGAGCCAGCCGTGGGGGACACAGGTGCTGGGTGTTCTGTGTCAGCGGAAGAGGCAGGAGCGCTGGCCAGGAGCCATCCCTTGTTCTCTGGTACCACGTGCAATATCCCTCCTTGGGGAAGCTCAAGCAGGGTCCCATTATCCTTTCTTGTTGCAGTGTGACGGACAGTGTTTTCCTAATGTCAGTCTCTAGCTGTGGCTACAGGTGCCAGTAGGAGGGCAGGCATTCAGTAGGTGCTCAGACTGTGTGCCAACTGCATGTGTAAAGCACAGATGAATGAATAAACTCCACAGCTCTTTCAGATGTGGGGAAGGCAGGCTTTTATTTTCCCAGCCTTCTGGGCCCTGTCTCTCCTCCTGCCTCCTACTCTTTTTTTTTTTTTTTTTTTTTTTTTTGTGGTACTGGGGGTTGAACCCAGGGCCTCGCACCTGCATGCTCTACAAGTGCTCAACCACTGAGCTGCACCCCCAGCCCTTTTTTTTTTTTTTTAACTTTTTTGAGACAGGGTCTCACTAAGTGACACAGACTGCTTCTGGTCTTGAACTTGCGATCCTCTTGCCTCTGCCTCCCGAGCCGCTGGGATTACAGGCGTGCGCCACCACGCCCAGCTGCCTCCTACTCTTGATGTTCATGAAAACCTGCTCTCAAGCCAGGCGCAGGGCCTCACCTGTGATCCCAGCCACTTGGGAAGACGAGGCTGGAGGATGGCAAGTTCCAGCACGGCCTGGGCCTGGTGAGACCCTGTCTCAACCTCGCAAGATCTGTCTCCAGGTGGGGACAGAGCCAGGCATGCTGGCCACACCTGGGATCCCAGCCCTCGGGAGGCTGAGGTGGGAGGATCTCAAGTTCAAGACCAGAGGCAGCCTGTGTAATTTAGCAAGACACTGATTCAAAATTTTTTTTTGTCTTCGTACTGGGGGTTGAACCCAGGGCCTTGCGCTTGCATGCCCTGCAGGTGCTGGACCACTGAGCTGCACCCTCAGCCCACTTTTTTTTTTTTTTTTTTTTACTTTTTGAGACAGAGTCTCACTACATTGCGCAGACTGCCTCTGGTCTCAAACTTGCGATCCTCCTGCCTCCGCCTCCTGAGCCGCTGGGATTACAGTTGGGTGCCACCATGCCCAGCCAAAATAAAATTTTTTTTTAGAAATGGGCTAGATGTACAGCCTAGTGATAGAGCACTTGCAAAGTATTGCAAGGCCCTCCTAAGTTAAACCCCCAAGTACAATAAAACAAACAAAACCTTGCTCTCAGGCCCTGAATTCCAGAAGGGGTGAATACTGAGGCCTCTCCTCCAAAGGTATTTGCACCTCAGGCCTGAGCTCAGGCTTTCCTCCTGCAAAGAGTAGCTTTTGCAGCTGAAAGAATACAGGAAGTGAGGCTACCGCTGGAGCTGTGCCAGCCAGAGAGGCTGTGTGACTTTGGGCTACTCACACTCTCTCTGGTCCTCAGGATCTTCAAGTGTAAATTGGGGCTCATGGATGCACCTAGGAGTGCAGGAATTAATGACTGAAAACCTGCTGGCATAGGACCTTCAGCTTCCAACAATGTCTTTCTCATCATGCTGTTGTTAGGTGCCTGCGTCAGGCATGACGCTACAGCGTGTTTGCATGTCTGTGTGTGACGCTGTATGTTGGCACAGGGGCATTTTCTGGGAGGGTGCGTGCACGGGTGGCGTTTGTGTGGAGCGGGGGGCCTGTCTATATCTGCGTGCTGCACGCCGGCGTGGGTGGTACGTGTGTCTGCGCATGTGTGAGTGCACATGTCCCCACGTGTGGGTGTGCATCTGTGTCCATGTGTGCACGGGGCAAATTTGGGAAGCTGCTCTAAGTGACATCGGCCAGCCCTGAGGGGGTGGCTTGTTCAGGTTCTGGGCTCTCTCCTGCAGGGCCAGAGATGCTATTTGCAGAGGCTGCGCCCCACCGGGAATTGTTTCCTTCTTTCCTTTTGAAAAATGTTTTTAAAATTATTTTTGGGTGTTTTGAGGTAGAGTCTTGTTCTGAAGCCCAGGCCAGCCTTGAGCTTGCCGTCCTCCTGCCTCAGCCTCCTGAGCCCTGGGATCACAGGGGTGGCCACCACGCCCACTTTTCGTATTTATCGTTCTTTGCTGATGTTTTGCCTACCCTGGGCCCCCCAGGGGTCACTGTGCACCTGTCCCCAGCCTTGCACAGCCTGGTGGGGAATTCCAGGAAGTGATCAAGACCTCTCCTGCGTCCCTGGTGCCTGAGGTCAGCTGTGGGCAGTGTCATGCAGGGAATAAGGTGCACAGAACACAGGAGAGACCAACGGGGAAGCAGTGTAGACAGTGTGAGCCTCACAACTCCCCCAGGTGTCTGTCACCCTGGCCGCTACCCCTTTGTGTGAGTCTACAGGTGCTAAAGCCCATGGAGGGTGACATTCCAGGCCCAGGCAGGGGTCACTACACATCACCACACTGAGACATGAAGGAAAACTTCTCTCTCTCTCTCTCTCTCTCTCTCTCTCTTCTTGCTTTGCTTTTTTTTTTTTCCAGGACTGGGGGGCTGCCCTTGGAGCCCTGTGCATACTTTACAACTGCTTCACCACTGAGCTGCACCCCCAGCCTCTTTTTTGTTTTGTATTTTGAGACAGGATCTCGCTCATTTACTCAGGCTGTGTCTGGCCTTGAACCTGTTGTTAATAGGATAGGGATACATGGGGAGCGTGGTTGGGGGGGTCCAGAGCGCGGGTCAGGAAACTGGCAGCAAACCTCAGTCCTTGTATTTCACATGTAAAAGAATTTATACCTGATACAGAAATTATAGTATAGAATAGGTTTATTAAAGATGGCACACCTTTAAGAAGTAATTACAGGGGAAACTGAGGTACCTGAAGAAGCTTAGGGAGATCTGCAGAGGAACTTGGAAACCCCGCGTTCCCTGGGTGACTAGGCATAAAGAGGTCTCTGTTCCCCAGGGGAAGGTAAAGAAGCCGGAGAACAGGAGAGGTCAGCAGGCCTTCAGAAGGGAAGGCGCCCTGGATACACAGAGAAAGTGGCAGGCAGAGAGGAAGCAGGGATGTGCATGTGGTTGGTGAAGAGAGAGAAGAGCAAGGAACCGAGAGAGAGAGAGAGAGAGAGAGAGAGGGAGAGAGAGATTGGAGAGAGGAGAGAGAGCACTTATAGAAAAAGAGCAGAAGAAAAGAGAGGGGGCACATGTCCTCTTCGGTTTCATTCAAACTACGCAACACCAAGGTGACATCAGCCCTGTGTGCCCAGCTCTGGGCACCTGGTGTGACATGGGCCTAGGGTCTCTGTTTTGTAAATGGCTCAAAGGCTTGAGGAGGGTGTGGGACCCATTTGAAAATGGACTTCCAGTGTCCTCAAGAGATCCACATGGCTCCTTCATCGTGGCAGAACGGCAGGGACCTTGTGCAGTCCCTCTTTCCTCCATGTTGGCTGCTAAAGCCTAAGCTGAAGACCCAACACTGCAACCTTCCTGCCTCTGCCTCCTGAGCGGCTGGGATGATGGGTGTGTCCTGCCAGACCTGGACAAAGCCGGGTGTGGTGGTCACAGATGCTTTGCCATTCCATCAAAAGACACAATTCTGGCCGAGCACGGTGGCCACAACTGTGATCCCAGCCAGCTCAGGAGGCCGAGGCAGCCTAGGGATCGCACAGCCTGTTGTCCCTGTGCTTATGGATGTTGTTGTTGTTGTTGTTAGGTGCTGTCGAGTCGAGTCTGACTCATAGCGACCGTCATAGGGTTTTCAATGGCTGACTGTTTCAGGATTGCCTCAGGAGTGGATTGCCAGGTCCTTCTCCCATTTTTGCAGTGCTGGGAATCGAACTCGGGACCTCAGAGACTGCAGCGCAGCGCTCTACCCACAGCTAAATCCCAGCCGGTGCTTATGGATGCGCTTGTGAATGTTTGTCAAAATGTCCACCCAAGAACTGTCTGTATATCAGGTGCTAAGGCGCACATCAGCTACTCGGGAGGCCAAGGTAGGAGGATCATAAGTTCCAGGCTAGAGGCACCCCGCGCAAGACCCTGTCTCAAAATAAAAAATAGAAAATGGGCTGGGGTGTTGTTCAGTGGTAGAGCTCTTGTAAAGTATGTGGGAGCCCCCTAGTACTGAAAAGTAATAAAATAAAAAATTAAGTAAAACCTCAAACCTGGGTGCCATGGCACATGCCAGTGATTCCAGGGACTTAGAAGGCTGTGCCATGAAGATCACAAGTTTGAAGCAAGAGGCAGCCTGAGCAATTTAGTGAGACCCTGTCTCAAGATAAAAAATGAAAAAAGAGGCTGGGAGTGAAGCCCAGTGGTAAAGCCCATGTGCCTGGCATGGTGAGGCCCTGGGTTCAACTCCTCAAGTGCTGCAAAAAGGAAAATTAAAAGAAAAGAAAAGAAAAGAAAAGAAAGAAAGAACGAACTGGCTGGGTGTGGTGCACACCTGTAATCTCAGCACGCAGGAGCCTGAGGCATTAGGATCACCGCAGGTTCAAGGCCAGCCTGAGCTATGAAGTGAGTTCAAGACAGCCATGACTACGTAGTAAGACCCTGTCTCAAAAGGGAAAAACAAAATTGTTCTTACAGCATTGTCTATAGTGACAGCGGACAGAGCAGAAATGAATAACCAGGGGAGGTGCTAGGTGGCCGAGGCCCGGGCAGCCTCCCTTGGGACACTGCTGCCTAGATGCAGGGACATCCTTGGGCACCCTGTGGGTGACTCCAAGAGCGAGCTAGCATAAAAGCCACCAGGACAGTTCACGAAGAAGGACAAATGCTGGTCAGCCCTTGTGTTGCCTCTGCTCCCTTTTAGCTAATGGGTAATTTTCAAGTCCTTCCTGGTGGAGGCCAGACGCGCCCCCTGGGGGCTTTGGAGGAAGGTGCTGGGCGCTGGGACAGAGGTGAGACAACCAGCCACCAGCCCCTTGATCCTGGTTCCTGATACTGCTACGCTCCTGTCTCTTGGCTTCCTCCCATGCCCACGGGGGCCCTTGGTCCCAGCACTCGTGGGCCCCTGAGGTGGGAACTGACTCTGGGAACATATTTTGGGAACACAGTCTAGAAGGAGCTTGGGAAGATTGGGCTGTGCTCTGAGGGGCTTTTTTTGTTTTGTTTTGTTTTTATTCAGTTATTTTATTTTTTTTCTGGGGCTGGGGAGTTGAACCCAGGGCCTCGTGCACACAAGGCAAGTGCACCCCAGCCCATTTTTAGCTTTTATTTTGAGTTGGGGTCTCACCAAGTTACACAGCCTACCTCTGGCTTTGAACCTGCAATCCTCTGGCCTCTGCCTTCTGAGTCACTGGGGTGACGGGGAAGACCACCTTCCCAGCCTCAACCCCAAGGTCTTGAAACATCGAAAGGCACCTCACACGCCCTCAGGAGAGGTGTGGAGGAAGGGAGCCCGCAGAGCATTCACTGTGCCCCGCCATGGGGGCCCCCTGGAGGGCTTGCTGGCGGGATTTACAAGGTGCACGTCACACAGGACATTGACGCGCTGGGACCCCTGAGGGCTGGAGCTGGGATGTCCCCCAGCCCTAGAGGGCAGAAAGCAGACAGGGTCACCTGAGGGGGACAAGAGGGACAAGGGACAGTGGCCTTCCACAGGGATGGAGCTGTGACCCAGACCCACCCTGGCTCTCCTTGTGTGAACCCCAGTCTGGTTCCCACTGGAAGCCGGAGGGATCTGTGGACGCAGCCACAGTGGCTCTAGAGGCACCAGTGTGGTGGACAGTCATGATCTAAGTGGAAGCCCTTTGGCTTCTGTCCCCAGACTCCCCCTGGGGCAGCGGCCATCTCGGAGTCCCAGGGATGGCCCCTGTATCCCCCAGGCCTTTGCCCCTCACCATGGAGCTTCCCTTTTCCTTTTCCTCGTTCCCTGAACTGTCCCCCCGTCCCCGGGGCCCGAAGGGAGAGAAGCCCATGTCCTGCCAGTCACACCTTCGTAAGGGGCAGCTGTGCGGCCCCACACTCTCCTTGGGAGGCTGTAGGAAATCAGGCGCCTGTGTGAATCTGTGCCAGGGCTGGGTGTTCTCCAGGGCTGTCGCGTGGACAAAACCCAGAGGTGGTGGTCAGTGGAGGGCGGACTGCCCCTGGGTGGAATGGCGGAGTCAGCCTGGGAAGAGAGGCCCAGGAGAGCAGGAAGGCACTGCTAGGTCCCGGGGGGTAGGGGGGCTCAGGGTGGGGAGCAGGGCAGAGGTCTGCTGCTGTCCTCGGGGAAGGATGGACTGGGTCCGGCTCAGGGCTCCACATGCTGGGAGACCTGCTGGGCCACTCTTCGAGACCGGGGCAGGGCCACCTGCCCTCCCTCTGCTCTGCACCCCCGGGGGACCCAGTGTGGCGCTGTGAGGAAGGCTGCTGTCCCTTTGCCCAGCTCTTCTGCAGGTGCTGTGGACAGACAGCAGGTTATGAGTCTCCGGGGAGAGGTGACCAGGAACACACAGAGGTGATTGTGGGGGTGTGGGTGTGAATCTGATCAATGCACATTCCAGAATGTATGGGAATGTCATATGGAGCCGGGCGTGGTGGTGCTCGGGAGGCTGAGGCAGGAGAATGACGGGTTCCAGGCCAGTCTGTGCTGCGTAGCAAGATGTTGCTTCAGGAAGCAGAGATGGAGCAGAGTCAGGATGAAACCCATTAATGTATGCCAATGAAAGAACACATGCCAGGAAGGAAAGGAAAGAAAATAAACAGAAAGATTGCTGAGTGTGATCTTGTCCTAGGGCCGGGAGCTGAGGAGGGCTTTGTGGGAACAGGGGTTGGGGACCCTGGGGAGCAGGTGTGGTGGAGTGGGGGCGTAGCCACAGTTTGGGTTCTATCCAGAGGGCACCAGGGAGCCCCCAAGGCCTGGGATGCAGGGTGGTGCCTGGGATGGATGGGGTGGAGACGCCCCCTGGTGGTAGAGTGTGGGGCACAGCAGCAGCTGTGGAAGGGAAGCTGGGGTCTGGAAGGTGGTGGGCTTGGGGGACTGGTATGTGTCTGGACGTCAGGGCAGAGCTGTGGAGGCCTCGTCTTTGTGCCTGCAGGACCTGTCACTCCTGAACGTGTAAATGCACGCGTACACGTGTGTGAACGCTTGTTGGCCGAGGCTGCTGCGGCAGGCTCGGCAGACAGCAGCTTCCACGCCAGGACGGATGTCCAAGGTCCTGGGGTGGGCCGGGCTGGCTCCTTCCACGGCTGGGAGGGAGCGTCTGTCCCAGCCCGTCCAGAGTCTCATGGTGGCCCACAATGCTCAGTGTCCTATACCCATAGAAGCGTTGCCCCCTCTCTGCCTCCATCACACCACAGCTCCTCTGTGTGTGTGTGTGTGTGTGTGTGTGTGTGTGTGTGTGTGTGTGTCTGTCTGTCTGTCTGTCTGTCTGTCTGTCTGTATCTGAATCTCCTCTGTAATAAGCATGCTGGCCACACTGACTGTTCCAGGACTCACCCTAATGGCCTCAGCTTAACTTTTTTAAATGACGAAGACCCCCTTTCCAAGTCAGGTCACCACTGAGGTCCTGGGGTGGGGTGGACAGCGTGTGGACTGTGGGGAAGGTGAGGCCCCCCCCACCTGCTTTGGAGTGGCTTCTCCCATGGTCCCCTCCACTCCCACGGAGCCCAAGTGGAACCACAGACCTGTGCCCTCCTTGGGTGCTGGAGGTGCCTAAGAGTTTGCTGCCAATAGGTCATGGCCTTGATCCCCAGGCACCCGTCTTGCCAACCTCCTTCTCTCAAGCCACCTTACTTCAGCTACTATGATGGTGACTTTTCCACAGCCAGTGTCACCGGGCTTTATCTGGAAGATTCTTTGTGTGGTACTGGGGGTTGCAAGTGTTCCACCACTCAGCTGCACCCCCAGACCCTTTTTTCCCTCTATTGGGAGGCAAGGTCTAAGTTGCACACGCTGCCTCTGGCCTTGAACCTGCGACCCTTCTGCCTCTGCCTCCCAAGTTGCTGAGATCACAAGTGTGTGCAGTGAGCTTGGCTTGTGAGATCCTTTTGTCAAAATGGGAAGTGTTGAGTGTGAGAAGAGGAACAGATCCCAAAGGGAAGCAGAAGGGACTTTTGGGCTGTGGGGGTGTGGTTTGGGTGGAGCTTCGCGTTACTTCTGAGGGTCCCTGTGTCCCTATGTCAGAATCCACTGTAAGGGCAGCCTGGGGAAGTGGCCTGCAGGCCACCCTGAGGATGGGAGTAGCAGGGCAAGGCCACCCTGAGGATGGGACCCAGGCCAGATTCATCCTGGCCAGGTGCTCTGGGTTCTCTGAGGCCATGGGGACCACGCTCAGACACACACCACAAACGCAGCCCCGCGTGGTCTGATGCAGAAAGATTTATTTCTAGGATATTCTCACATAACAAAACTCACCACGGTGTTGGGGGTACGCACTCGTGGGGAAGAGGCGGTGCTGGCAGCCGAAGGCTCTTCCCCTATGGCCGTCTATGGTGGCCGGGGCAGCAAGTCATGCCAAGGTGCGGCCCCAGGGCACTGGAGGCCGCATCTGTGCCTCACTGGGTGACGCGCACGGGCCAGGGCCCCCCAGAAGTGCATGCCAGGGGTGGCAGCTGGGTACTGAGGGTGGTGGGCTGGGCACCGTGAAGGCCTGGCCAGCAGGGTGGGACGGTCACCAGGTAAAAGGGTTTTGGCCCAATTATTAGTAAAGGTGCTGTGGACTCCCAGAAGACGGAGCCGTCCTGGAGGAGTCAGAAGGATGCAGGGAGGACACGGTGCCAGCTGCCAGGTCCCCTAAGGCACAGGTCTGTCCCTCAGCTCCCTCTGGCTCTGTGGGAGCTCCGGGTTCCCCACCGCCCTAGCAGGGAGAGGCACCTCCTGAGGGGATCAGCCAGCTCCAGTGCTGCAGCAAAGGTCCTACCTGAGGCCACAGCCACCGGGGACCTGGGAGCTCCAGGACCCATTCCGGGGAAGACAAGAGGGAAGAGGGAAGGACAGATGACCTGTGCAGACAGACACGGCCACAGGAGGGCAACGGACCTGCGGGGTCCAGCCTGGTGGCCTTATCCGCATGCTGGTGGCAGGTGGCTGAGGTCTCGGGAGGACCTGGAAGACCAGGCCCAGCTTCAAGCCCTGCAGTGCCGCCTGTTCTGCTCATGGCTGGGTCAAGGGCCGAGACGAGCCCGGGCCGGGATGGCCTGCTGTGCCCCCTCCCCTCTGCCCCGGCTCTGCGGCGTGCAGGCGGAGGCCCGGCTGCTGCACAGTGGATGTCGAATGGCCATTTTCAGGAGCCTGGGAGGGAGGTGGGCGCAGTCCCATAGGCCCCAGCTTGGCGAGGGTCGGGCACAGAGGGGCAGCTGTGGGGAGGCTTCAGGCCTCAGGGGCCAAGGGCGGCAGCAGGAGTGGACGGGGCAGAGGCGCAGGGCTGGCTGGCTGCCCCTAAGGCCACTGGCTGCCGCTGGCTGGGTAGCTGGGCACAGTGGGGTATTCGGGCAGGCTGTTCCCCGAGAAGTCGTTGTACTGGGCCTCCCGTGATGGCGGGTTCCGCCAGGCACCTGTGCTCCACTCTGTCTGCGCCTTCTGGAAGTTTCCCCCAGTCCCGCGGTAGATCCCGTGCACCTGCAGGGTGGGAAGAAAGGGGTGGAAAACAGGGGGCCAGTGTGGGTGGCAGGGACCCTGCATAGTGGAGGACGGCGCCCCTCCTCCTTCCTGTGGGCATCCAGGGTGACCTCGTGGGGACTCGGCCTCACGGGGTTCTGTGCCGTCCACAGTGCTACCCCTATGGCTGAGACAAAAGTGGTCAGGTGTCCGCTATAGCCCATGCGACATCCTTGCTGGGCCGCCTCCTGGGGCCATGTGCCTTGCCAGGCCGCCACCTCCCATGGCAGCCCCATCATCCCCAGCGCTGACCACTTCAGTGGGGGGACTGTGTGTTTCCCACCGACCACACGGTGGCGATGCTTGGGCTACCGTGTGGGTGAGAACATGGACCACAGGGACCCGAGTGACTGGGGGGCTGTCACAGAGTGCGCATCAGCCAGGGGAAGAAAATGACCCGGGCCACCTCATCCCGGGACACTGTCACAAAGATAAAAATAGGCCAGCAGTGCACGCCTGTAATCCCAGCGGCTCTGGAGGCGGAGGCAGGAGGATCGCCAGTTTGAGACCAGAGGCAGTCTGCGTAACTTAGCGAGACCCTGTCTCAAAAAGGAAAAAAATGGGCTGGGGGTGCAGTTCAGTGGTCCAGCACTTGCAGAGCACGCAAGCATGACATGAGGCCCTGGGTTCAACACCCAGGACCGCAAAAAAGAAAAGAAAAACAAAACAAAACAAAACAAAACAAAACCAGGTGGTGACAGGGCAGCTTTAGTAAGGTGGCCCACCTACCAGCTAGGATGGCACCCGCACTGGCTCCTGGGATGCTGGGTAAAACCCCTCTATGGGGTCCTGCGGTGCCGAGATTGAACCTGGGGCCTCAGCTACCAAGAGCCACAGCTCAGGCCGGAGGTGCCCTTGGCTGAGCACAGTTGGAGGAGTGGCCTGAAAGAAAAGCCCCGGGGACTCCAGCCTCTGGGTGGGACCCAGCTCCTGGGCTTCCAGAGCCTACTGCAGGCTGCTGGCAGGAACACGGCCTGTTTGAACCACATCTGGCCGGCACCTGGGGAGCCCACAGCACTTTCCTCTGGGGCCAAGAGGCTCATCCTGGGGTGGGTGCCGAGTCCCATGTCCAAGGAGAACCCGCCACATGCCACCATCTCTGCTGGTGTCACTGGCCATGGCTGCGTGGCTGGGTCTCAGCTGGGAGGTGGTGACCACATGCTGGGGCACTGGAGGCCGTCTGGCCTGCATCCCTCACCTGACACCTCACGCCTCACAGGGCAGCTCCAGCCCTTGGGGATTATAACTGGGAACCCTGGGGCGGGCCCTGGGCTGTTTGGGAAGAGGCCAGCATCCCCCAGAAGTGTATGCAGTGGGAAGAGCAAGGCACTCTTAGGAAGATGGGGTGTCTTCCTAACTCAGGCCAGGCTCCAGAGCCCACTCATCCCTGGGCAAAGCTGTGACCATCTCCTGTGGACCTCAGATCCTGTACTGACCTGGGGCTCCCCCCTGGCCACACCTCTGGGACGCCAGGCTGTGCCTTCCTGAAAACAGTGGTGATCTCAATGACAATGGCTTTGGGGCTGAGCTCAGTGGCAAAAAGCAGGGCTCCTCCTGGATCCACTCCAACCTGACGTTCCAGGCCATCAGCCGGGGAGTCCCGGGGCACCTGCCAGGGGATCTTGTCCTTTCCCGTGCAACTCTTTCCTGAAGACCCAGCTCTGTGGTTGGTTTTTTTGTGGTACTTGGGGTTGAACCCGGAGCCTTGTGAGCGTTCTACCCCTGGGCGGCTCCCCCAGCCCATTTTTATTTCTCATCTTGAGACAGTCTCGCTAAGTTACCAGGCTGCCTCTGGCCTGGAACCTGCGATTCTCTTGCCTCAGCCTCCTGGTTGCTGGGATCCCAGGTGTGGCCTCTAGCCCTGGCTTCCATCTCTGTGTCTGAGGGGAGGGTGCAGAGCGGAGCAGACGCGGGCCATAGGAACCTGGTCAGGAGGCAGAAGCCAGGCCCTCTGGTGCCTGGGCCTAAACTCTCGCTGCACACGGCACCATTCATGCTCAGCCCTGTGCGCTCCTTGAGTCTCGGATCCTGGTACCTGCTGGGCAGAGGGGCCACGTGTCCCTCATAAAAACCCCGTGTGCAGGGTCTCCGAGCTCCTGGGTGACCTGTCACATGTGTGTCACAGCTTGTTGCTGGCGATGAAGCGCGTATGGACTGGCTCTCTGGGAGAGGATTCTGGAAGCCCTGCCTGGTCTCCCCACCTTCACATACCTGGGGTGGTCACGGGAGAGGAGGGGGTGAGAGCCAGACTCACCTTCACGATGGTGAAGGCCATCATGGCAGCCGACAGGGAGAACATGATGGCGGGAACCAGCATGACCACGGCGGCACCGACACTGTGCTGGAAGAAGCTGATCGTTGCCAGCCAGCCACTGCGGGGTGAGAGAAGAGCAGGCTCCAGCACCCCCCAAGCAGGGCCTGCTGGCCTTCAAATACAAAGAGCTCCAGTAAACAAATAAGAAAAAGGTAATCTTAGCCAGGCATCCTGGAACTCCCTTCCGACAGTTCCACAACCTCCCAGGACAGCGTCACCAGCTGGGGACCAACAAAATGACCTCTGGGTACACTTTAGGTCCAGACCGTAAAACTGCCAAAATGTTAATTGAGGAGAATGAAAGAAGGAGAAAAGCTCCCCAGGACACGCAGGCCACAGGGTCTGCGTGAGACGCTGGGGCGCAGCTTCACCTACATCCACAGCTGCACGGCGCAGCCCTGGACTTCCTCCAGGGGCCGGACCCTCTCTGCTGGGCTGGCAGTGGGCAGCAGAAATGGTGGAAACGCGCATGCTCAGTAGAACTGGCCATGTCCACCACAACCACTGTGCTGCAGTGACCGCTGGGGCTGCCCTGTGACAGCCACACGCTGACTGGCTCCCAGGCACCCCATGGTGGCCCCACCAGCTACACTAAGCCCACTGTGTCCGTGTTGCACGTGGCCCTGTCCTTGGGCCAAACTCAGTGGGGACCCTCAGGGCATGTGTGTGGGGAGGGCCTGCTGCTGTTCCTGGTGGCTCTGTGGGGTGCCCTCTCCTGCACAGTGGCCAGTGGTGCTCCTCCGACTCCATGTCCCGGGTAACACGTTCCTGAGAGAGCAAGCCCAACTCTCTGGTGCCAGGTAGCAGTGAAGCCGCCACCGCTGTCGAGGCTGCTGTGCCTCCTACAGTCCCACAGCCAGCACTGCAGGCTGGGTCGGTCACGGCCCAGGTGCCACACAGACCTGCGCTGCAGAGGCGGATGCTGGGCTGACTGGGTCCTCCTGACTGCTATTGTTTTGGGGATCTGAGGGGGGGTTGCTCCAGCATAGCCCAGGTCGCCCTGGAACTCGTGAGCCTCCCTCGGCCCTCTGCCCCAGCCCCTTGCAGCCACCCAGACCATGAAGACACTCGCGTGCATTCCACGTGTGTGTGCTCTGTGCACATGGCTCCGGCCGCCTTGCCGTGGAGAGTCCGGCCTCTGATGGCCCTGCTGAGCCTCCCACGACGTGCATCTGGGTTTCTGAGGCATTTTTTCCTTTTTGTTTTCACAAGATCAACATCCGTTTTTGACACCAATTTAGATTTATAAGAACGCGGCAGGATCCCGGTGCTGTGGGCGCCCCAGCCCAGCTTGTCTTCCTGTGGCCCCAATTCCAGTGTGGCCAAGACCAGAGCCGGCAGCGGCTGAGCACACGTCTGTCCCAGGACTGCACCCTGGGCCTCACCCCCAGCCTCTGCGCGGCTTCCCGCCCCAGGCCAGCCTCTGTGGGCTATGTCCAAGAGCAGGACACGCACCTGTCCCTCAGGGTGGCTGCACAGCTCCTGCCAACTGGCACATACACGTCGGCGGGTAACTTACCACACGCCCCATCCCGTGAAGCCGACAGCCTGGATGATGGTCAGGACGAACTGGGCTCCGAAGATGAAGAAGAACGCCATGAAGTTAAAGGAGCTGTCAGCTCTGCGGGGGACAGAGAACCAGGGTGACGTTGGCGCACAGGCGAAAGGCTGCGGGGGCAGGGCAGGTGGTCCTGCTTCTCTAGATGGTGACAGACGTGTCGCCTCTCATGAGTCACCTGTGCTCAGACTGGGCTCCTACCACAGAACACCACAGCCCCACAGGGTCACTGCTTGGGAGGCCCTGAGGTCAGCACCCGGTGGCCCAGAGGGTACAGGGGAAACCTGTGACAGGAAGTAAACCTCACATGGGGGCATCCTGTTCACCCACATTCTGGGCGGGTCAGAAGCCTCCCTGGGGGGCAGGAGGCCCTGCCCTGTAGCTGACCCACCTGAAGGCCTTGTAGGCGGGCCGGAACCAGCACACATAGCTGCAGGGGGAGAACAGGAGCAGCCAGAGGAAGGCCAAGCCGAAGTTGGCTCCCGAGCCCCCGGCGATCCACCAGGCCAGGCAGGCGACGAGGTTGACCGCAAGGGTGGCACAGTAAACTGGGGGGTGGGGGGAGGCTGAGCTGGGGTGGGGCAGGGGCCTGGACTGTGCACTTGGCCGCCACCTCCAGCCACCCCACCCAGGGGCCCCGCAGAGAAGCCACAGCAGCAGGGCGGGCGGGCATAGCCCGTCTACCCTATGCCCGCCTGCCCTGTCCTCTGCACCACTGCCCAGGACGGCTCCACTCTGCAGATGGCCCCTGGGCTCTGCTCTCCACCCGCCCGTCCTGGGCCCTGGCTCACACATCCACAGCCGGTAGATCCGCTTCACCAGCACCTGGTGCTCGATGGGGATCTCGTTGGCGAAGTCCTGGTAGAAGCAGGGCTTCAGCGGGATGAAGCGGGGCAGGGGCGGAAAGTTGTTCTCCTTCCCTGCGGAGAGGGCCCGAGACGCCCACTGAGCCACAGGCCTGTCCTCCCGCAGCCCCCCTCCCCTGAGGAGGAACAGGCGGGACCTGGGTCCTCCCTGCAGCCTCCCTTGGGACCAGCCTGCCGCCTGTGCCACAGCCCAGTGGGCCTGAGTCAGGCTCCAGACCCCAGACCAGGGAGAGGGTGACGCTCACTGCTTAAAGCCATGGCTTGTGGTTCCCTACGACAAGACATTTGCACACTGAGCAGACCAATCCAGACACTGTGAACATCTGAGACTCTAGAAAGTAGAAGGTGGGCTCTGTGACAGTCTCAACATCTTGGCAGTGCCAGGTCCAATGGCGCATGCTTGTCATCCAGGGGACCCGGGAGGCGGAGGCAGACGCAGGAGGATCGAAAGTTCTAGGCTGGAGGCAGCCTGAGCAACTTAGTAAGACTCTGACTCAGATAAAAAGTAAAAAGTGGGCTGGGGGGGCAGCTCAGTGGTAAAGTGCTTGCAAAGCACATGCAAGGCCCTGGGTCAGTCCCTAGTACCGTGAAAAAAGCAAAAAAGAAACAAAAACCAAATAAACCCTGTGTGGCTTGAGTCAACAAGAATATGTCCTCCCCCAGCCCCAGAGGCTGGAGCCTGGGGGCCAAGACTATAGGCCCCAGAGTCTGGGGTTCGGGCATCCTGGGGCTTGTCCCCACGCTATCCATTTCTGCCTCATCACCATGCAGCCGTCTGTTGTGCCTCTGAGGTCAAGTTTCCCTCTTTTGCGGGGACCTGTCCTTGGGTCAGGGCCCACCGTGCTCCGGTGACCACGTCACAGACCCTTTTCCACATAAGGCCCTGGCATCAAGTGCTGGGGGTCAGGACGGGTGGATGCAGATCTTCCTAGGAACAAGACTTGGCCCCCAGCACAGATCACCACCACCATTGCCCCCAAAGACTTTATATGAGCTTTTGATTAACAGATGCTGCATGACAGAGTCCCTGTCCTCAGGGTGCCCAACCCAGTGGGGCAGCCACCAGCTCATGCAAGAAGCCAAGTATAAGATGGAAAGTGACTGGGCGGCAGGCGGCACGTGCTGCAGGGTGGGGTCTTGAGGGGCCAGTGGCACCTTGGGAGGGGTCCAGGCAAGCAGAGGCCCTGGAGTGCATGCCTGGCAGGCCTGTGGGGTCCTGAGTGCCCACGCGAGCCCTGACGGGTTTCACCTGCACTGCCCTCTTCTGAGCTGGGACACACAGCTATCTGTGGCTCTGCCTCTGGCCACCTGCCACTTTCTACCTGGTGGCTTCACAGGTGAGAACCTGCCTGTGCCCAAGGGTGGCACCCAGGTGTCAGGAGACGGAGGAATCTCCTGGGCAGAGGGCTCTATGACAACAGGCTGGGAGCTGAGGGTTTGTGGGGGAGCCGCTGGTGTCCTTTTACCAAGACACTTCAGGGGGCAGAGCCGACCCCCTGCTGCCACACCCACCTAGTGGACTCACCTGACATTGACATTTCTGCTCTGGCCGACCTGGTGCCCAGGCTGAAGCCTGCAGCCACCTGAAAGGAGAGGGGGGGGGGGGTGTCAGGGACCCACAGCCACCAAGGGACATTACGCCAGCTGCGGGCCCAGCGCCCTGGCATCCGGCACTGGGGGCTCTTGGAAGGCCATCTGCTCAGCTGCTGGCCTGGCTGGGCGTCACTACTCAGAGCCCAGCTGGGACCATGGCTGCTGGCAGGATGGGAGGGTCAGGCTGTGGGCTGCAGGCTGCGGGCTGCGACCTCCCCATAGCCTTGGGTGAGGACATCCTTAGGGCTCAGTGTCAACTTAGCTACCCACCCACCCTCTTCTGGACCTGAGCACCTCTCAACATCTTGTTGCCCTGTATCTCACTGAGGCTCAAGAACTGAGCTCAAGTCATTGCTGTGTAACCTTAGGCAAATCATGCCACCCACGAGCCTAAAAGGGTCAAGGACACCATCAAACCCCAGTGGCAGCGAGGGCTGTCTCCAGGCTGGGTCTGTGGGGCCCAGTAGGTAGACCTGACATGTGGCCACGTGCGGAGCCCTTGGATCCCACAGCCCATCAGGGCCTGGCGGAGGGGCAGGAGTGGGTAGCTGCCTCCCACCTGTCTAGGTGAAAAGCTTCCAGAGACAGAGCTCCTCAGAGCCAGGCTCTGTTCAACTAGGTGCCACTAGTCGGTGGGAGTCCCCCAGGGTCTCAAGACACACCATCCTGTCTGGCTCTGCCCAAGCCACTGGCAGCTGTTGGGGACACAGCAGCTCCAAGTGGTCAGGCAACGGGCCCTGCTGAGACCCCACAAACAATGGTTCCAGTCCCAATGGTCTTGTGCCACTTGTATTAGCCCCTTCTGGGGTCCCCAATTGCCACCTGAGAAAAATGTCAACAGAATAGTCCTGACGGAGATGTGGGGTGAGCTAATCCCCACCAGCCAGCGTCCAGGCTTCAGAGGCGGGCAGGGATGCTGCCTGTACCCCAGAAACACCCTGATGCCCGGAGCACACTTAGCTCAGTAGGCCCTGTCATGAGCCACCCAGCCCGACACGCAGATCCGACCGCCCAGGGACCCCAGCGGCGGCGCCCGGTGTCTCTATCCAGACAGGAGCTTGGTTTGGGTGGTTTATTTTCATGTTCCAGAGCAGTTTCCTGACATAACCGTGGATGACGACAGAGACAGCTGAACGGCCACTGTGTGCTTCCTGGGCAAAGCCGGGCCATGTGGCGCCCCCTGCCCACGGAGTGGCGCTGGCTCGGGGCCAGAGGGCACTGCACAACGAGGTGTCCTTCCCCAGACAGGCTGGCAGAGCTCCAGGTGGAAGCTGAGACTGGCCAGGAACACAGAATGTTCTGGAAGGAGGATGCAGACCTATGTGTCGGGGTCCAGCTGGCAACACTGGTCCTCGAGGACGCCACGGAAGACCTGGAAGCGGTGGTTGAGGTCGGGCCGCGCATGGATGCGGAAGCGGGAGCCCAGAGCGCCATCGGGTGAGGGTGCCCCATAGAACACCCGCTGGATGCGGGAATGGACGAGCGCCATGGCACACATGGCGCATGGCTCGCGGGTGATGTATAGGTCGTAGCCGGTGCACACGTAGGGCAGACCATCCTCACCCTCGTCCTCGCTCAGCTTGCGCACGCGGCCGGGCCGGGTAACCTGGGGGCCGGCTGCCGAGGAGAAGGAGCAGGCCGGGTGGGGCCTGAAGTCGTAGGTGCCACGGCCCTGGCCCTGGGCCACCAGGTCAATACACACCATGACGGCGTGCAGCAGGGGGCTGGCTGGCCGCCTACAGTCGTGGCCTGTGGCCAGCACGCGGCCCGAGGCTGGGTCCACCACGACGGCGCCCACGGCCCTCAGGCCCTGTGCCGCTCCCCTCCGGGCCACGTGTACGGCCCGCTCCATGTGGCTCTGCATGATGGCCCGCTCCTGTGCCGAGAAGAGCTGCCCAGCCAGCGCACTGGTCACCCGCCTGTCCTCGTGGAAGGACGTGGGCCAGTGGGCCCGGGCCTCTTCAAACTGCCCCCGGGTAAGGGGAGGCCAGGTGGGCACGTGCACCAGGAAGGGCGGCCCCAGGCCACGGGTGTCCATGGTCGGCGGGAGGAGCTCCGCCAGCGAGCGTGGCCCCGTGGCCGGCCCGGCCAGGCACAGCAGCAGCTCCAGGGCATGGGGACGGCCGGTGGCCTGGCTGGCCCGCACCCGCTTGAGGTGAGGCTGGCTGGGCAGTGGGTGCACGGCTGCCACCTCCTTGAGGAGACGCGAGGTCTGGCGCTTGTCAAGGACAGGCGCAGCGAAGGCCGGCACCAACTCCACCTCCCCGGACTGCCGCTCCGACAGCACCGGCTCCACTCTCCACGGCGCCGGCTCCTGCTCTGGGTTTCCGGCCTCCTCAGGCCCCTGCTGTTCCATCCTCATTCTCAGCGAGGCTCCGACTGTGGGAGACATAGACCGGAGCACAGCATCACCTCTCCGCGGCAGGAGTCTGTCCCAGGAGGTGGGGCACGGCGAGGTGGAGCTCTGGCCTGGGTGCAGCAAGTCACTGTCACGCTCCTGCTCAAGTCCCACTAACTCAACGCCTGCACGGACAACAAACCTCCACGGGCGCTTTAGGAAATGGAGGTGCAAGTCACATTCCACGAGAAACATCACGTTCAAGGGTGCGATGCCACGGCTCTGAGCACGGCTGCAGCTGGGCAGTGATTGCTACTGTCAAATTCCAGAACGCTTCCATGGCTCCCTGAACACACCCATCATCCTGCACACACCAGCCCGAGCAGCTACTCAACAGCCATCGGCGCGTCCACAGGGCGGGGATCGGGAGCATGAGCTGCGGACACGTGGTGGCTGTCTTTGGGGACTTTGGTCCTGCAGTTAGTAGGGAAGTGAACTGTGCAAGCAGTGCTGAGAGGCGACCCCCCCCAGTGGAGCTTCCCGTGAGATCACAGCCCCGGCAAAACCTGGGTCCTGGCAAGGGAGCCCTGCACTGAGGACCTGGCTGGAGAGGCTGGCTGGACCAAGGAGCATCACTTTCAGCTGAATTTACCGCAGTGTGCTACGCAGTGTTGGTAAATGAACATGCCAGGTGTGTGGGACACGGGGACATCCCCAAGGTCAGCGCACAAGCCGGTGCTGATGCTGAGTGAAGGCGGGACACTTTCCACTGTCCTGCCCAGGGCTGACAGCAGGGGCCAGCAATGGGAAGGGGCTGAGGCCCAGGTTTCCCAGCCTCTGGCCTGGGCCCTGCAGCCATGGTGGTGCACGGGGTGGGCTAGCCTGCACACCTCCCACCCACTCCCCAGGGGCCTCCACAGCCCTGGAGCCCCGAGCGTGTGCTCTCAAGGCCTAAGCTGATGTCATCCTCGTGGCACAGGTGAGGAAAGTGAGGCTGCACAGGTGCCACAGAGGAGCATGGCTGGCCCCGTACACTGGTTCTTGGCTTTCAGGGGTCACAGGGGTCACAGGGCAAGGGAAACAGGGACTAAGGACAGCAGATCTGTGGGGTTGGGCAGCCTTACAGGAAGGTTTCTCACACAGCTGACAGATGGTGGCATTTTTCTTTTCTTTATGGTACTTGTGGGGCTCAACCCAGGGCCTCGCACATACTTTGCAAGTGCTCTGCCACTGGACTGTATCCTCAGCCCCTTTTTTTATTTCTTTAAATCAAGACAGGGTCTTGCTAAGTTACACAGCCTTCCTCTGGCCTCGAACCTGTGATCCTCCTGTCTCTGCCTCCCAAGTTGCTGGAATCACAGGTGTGGCCACTGGCACTTCTGTTTCCCAAATGGTTGCCACTGGCCCCACTGGCCATCCTGAAGCCACCAATGTGGCCTGCCTGGTGGCCTTTCCCGCTCCCCAGGCCCCTGTGTGCCCCAGGCAGCTCTCCACCGGCCAATGAGACCACCACACACTCCGTGGGGACCCAGCCCGGCACACAAGGCTTGACACAGCACCTCGAGTCCCAGCCTGATCCCCTGAGGAGGGACCTGAAGAACGTGAGTGCAGTGGGGGGCCAGGCACTCTGTCCTGAGCAGAGTCCCCCACCAGGCTGCAGGTAGCCTGGGAAGGCAGCCCCTAGAGCACCTGGGGACCTGACTGGGAGCACCATCCCTGAGGCCTCCGGGTCAGTCACCATGTCTGGCACCATGCGACCCATGTGATATGAAAGTGCTGCCCCAAGGCTGGGCATGGGGCTCATGCTGGTCATCCCTCTGAATCAAGAGGCTGAGACAGAAGGATGGTGAGCTTGAGGTCAGAGGCAGCCTGTGTAACTTAGTGAGACCCTGTCTCAAGAAAAAAAAAAAGTAAAAAATCAGCTGGGATGTAACCCAGTGCGCAAAGTGTGCACAAAGCCCTGGATTCAACCCCCAGCACCACCAATATATGTATGTATATACATACATATATATGTGTATATATATGTATATATTCACATACACATACATACAAACACGCGCGCATGACCCCAAGCCAGCCCCAACAGCCACACTGGTCCCAGGTACTCAGGAGGCTGAGGCGGGAGGATCACTTGACCCAAGGGTTTAAGATGGGCCTGGGCAAGACCTTGCCTCAAAAAAACAAATGAAACGGAACTATTGCCCTAGTTCTCACCCCAAGAGCCAGCGGAACTTAGAGGCTTCCCATATCCTGGGCCTGGGCCAGGACATCAATGGGACAAAGACCCTTGAGACACAGGGCAAGGTGTCCAGACAGGCCAGGGCAGAGGGAGCGGTGAGGAGTGCGCTGCAGCAAAACACTAGAAGAAGAAACACCAGGTGTCCCTCCAGCCTCCTGGCCTCCCACGGCAGAGCCAGAGCGCACCCTGACTTCGGAGGCTGCCGGGAAAGCAAGGGCGCAGGCAGCCCTGTTCATTCTCTTCATCGCTGGCATCACACACCAAAACGGCTGCCTGGCCTCGGCAAGGCTCTGGATTCCAACCCCAGTGCCCCCAGAAAAGAAAAGGAAAAAGAAAAAAACACTCTGCCTGTTCTATAACTACTTTGCTGGCTCTTCAGTTATTAACGTGAACTTCAACCCTTTCCATTCTGCTCTTTTAAAATATGGCTTCTAAGAAACTTAACACGCGAGGCCCTTGGAACAATCTTCCACACAAAAAATCAAATAAGAAATTTTAAAAAGCTCTGGAGCTCTTGTTGGGCCTGGTCAGACACTGCTGCTTCCAAGCCAGGGACTGGCAGCCACTACCCACACTTTCCAGGATGGTGGCAGGCCCACCCCGGCTGGTGTCTTGCTGTGACCAGTTGCCAGCCTCTCCCGGGCACAAGATGTGTTCATCACTCTACAGCTGCGGGCTTAACCTCATCCCATAGCCGGGGGTCCCGGGATGATGGATTCCTGAGGTGACCCTCAGAGCCTGCAAGGGCACCCATGGCCTCTGCTCTGCATGTGGGTGAAGACACAGGGCCAGACAGGCCAAGGCTGGGCAGCGTGGAGCGGCCCAGCGGCCCTCAAAAGCCTGGTGCCGCCATGGCTCCGCTGCCCGCAGCCCCACAGCAGGGGCCGCGGTGGCCTCTGGAACCCCTGTGCACACGCCAGCCCTGCCCAGCCCGCCCGGGCCACAAAGGCTCCACTGTGTCCAGGGCAAAAGGCAAACACAGCCTCGTTTGTCCACCAAGAGGACAATCAAAACAAGCCGCCCAGGAGGAGGCTGTGCCTGGGCGCGGCCACCTGCGCCTGACAGCCCCGGGGAGGGCAGTGAGAGCCAGGGACGGGTGTGCCGACTCTGGGGGCAGAACAGACCCTTTCCCTTATCTTCATACCAAAGAAGGCTGCCTGGGGCGCGGTGGGGTGGCTCCCCTGGAGGGCCTGGGCGGACAGGGGCTGGGACCTGAGGTCAGCGGTGTGGACTGGTCTGGCTCCAGGAAGGCCTAGGAACTGGTGTTGATTAGGGAGATGAACCTGAGAGGAGATACCTGGTCAGGTCTCAGCTGGTAGGCCCCAGGTGGTGCCACAGATGAGGAACCCAAGGGAGGGCGGTCGGACCTCGGCCCAAGGGCCTCTGGCCAGGATGCACACAGGGCACTGGCCCAGCCACAGAGGATCTCGGCCCAGCTCAGGCAGTCCCCAGCACCAGTCCTAAACCTCCCGCCTCGGCCTCCACCTCTGTGAGATAAGAACTCGACCACTGGACAGCATGGGGCCAGGAGCAGAAAATGACAAAACACTTACAGCCCACCCACTGTGTCCTGGGACACAGTGATGGTCCACAAAGGAGCCCCACAGCCAGGCGTGGTAACCCCAGCATTCAAGAGGTGGAGGCAGGAGGATCTTGAGTTCGAGGCCAGCCTGGGGGCTAAATAGTGAGACCTGGTCTTAAAAACAAAAACAACAAAAGCCCCACAGCTCCATGGGGGCTGGAAGGGAATGCCAATCTCAGGTAGAGTCCAGGTGGGCTCCTTGGAGGCAGTGGCCCACAGTAGGGTGTGGAAGATGAACAAATCTTCCACACCCTACTGTGAGAAAGGGAGAGAGAAAGGGAACTCCAAGCAAAAGGAACAGCCAATGCTATCCTGGGACACTCTTCACCATGGGTGGAAATTTGGTTCAAATGTAGTTTCTAGGGGTCGCAGAATGGAGGCAGCGGTGGGGGATCTGCTCCCAGATGAGCAGTGTCAGTGGGGAAAACATATAATGCCCTGCTGGACATAAATTTCAGAAAAGCAAATAATTCTTTGAGTATTAGTGTGTTCCATGCGCTCTTTGGGATATACTGATGCTTAAAAAGTATTTAATTTTGGGGGCATACTGGGGGTTGAGGGGCTGGGATTTAGCTCAGTTGGTAGAGAGCCACTCTGCAGTCTCTAAGATCCCAAGTTCGATTCCCAGCACCACAAAAATAAAAGGACATGACAACCCACTCCTAAGGCAATCCGGAAAACAATCTGCCATTGAAAACCCTATGAGGGTCGCTATGAGTCGGACACAACTCGACAGCACCTAAAACAACAACAACAACACTGGGGGTTGAACTCAGGCCTCACACTTGCATGCTTCTGCAAGTGCTATACCACTGAGATGCACCCCCAGCTCCTCTTCTTTTTTTTTTTTTTTTTTTGACTTTTTTGAGACAGGGTCTTGCTAAATTACGCAGACTGCCTCTGGTCTTGAACATGCCATCCTCCTGCCTCTGCTTCCCGAGGCCCTGGGATTACAGGCATGACCACACCCAGGTTCACACATACTTTGAAGTCTTCTGCCATTGGGATGGACCCCCGTGACCACTTTTTCAATGTTTTTTGAGTCAAAGTCTCAATAAGCTAGGTAGGCTGCCTCTGGCCTCAAACTTGCAATCCTCCTACCTGAGCTTCCAGACTAGCTGGGATGAAAGGCATGCACCACCCTGCCCCGGTAATATTTGTTGTTTAACACGATTCAACCTTGACAGCGCATCCTGCATCTCTTATTTGCTGAACCTGGCCACCCTACACGAGGAGGGTCTTCTCTGAACAAAAGTTGGAGATCCTTGGGACCCTGGGGTGGACAGTAGGGCAGAAAGGTGTCCAGCTTCTGAAAAGGCCATGAGAACTTTCACTTCCAATAACTATTAACAATGATGGTCAATTTCTAGACTGCATAAGAGGCTTGGGGGGCCTTGGTTTGTAGGCAAAGTCAAGATGGGCAGGGGGACACCAGCTGGAAAGGTGGGTAAACGGGAAGCCCGGAGGCAGAGGACTGGCTGTGATGACCGTAGGCAGGGGGCACCGGACGCAGCCTGGGCGTGCGGGGTCTCCAGAATGGACAACAGGGTGGACGCATGCGCAAAAGAAGAGACAAGCCGGGGCGCTGGGGAAGTGGTCCCAAGGGCCGGGCGCGCATGCACCATGGGGCCGCCCGCTCGCGCACGCGCAGGACCACCCGCCCGCCCGCCCAGGACGCGCGCGCCTGGCTGGGCCCATCCACCCCGTCCCCGCAGGGCTCCTCTCTCTGCTAATCACCCAGACCCCCATCGCCGGCCCCGCTCGACCTCTGCGGGCGCCTGAGCTGGAAGAACCTGAAGCCCGGGGCGGCTGCTCACCTGAGGGAGACCCACGAGAGCTCAACGCTTCACCAAGTCCTAGCAACAGCCCCGCCCCGCCGTGCCTCGCGGGGCACGTCGGGAGCGTAGTCCCGGGGGCGGGGCCTGTGTGAGGCCGAGGCGGGGCGGGGACTACAAGTCCCAGAAGGCTGCGCGCGCAGCCGCTTGGGCCCCACCCCTTTCCAGTTTGGCGCCCACGTGACCACCCGGAGAGACTGCTTGTGAGATTCAGCACGGGGCGGAGCGGTGGGTGACGGGTTCGAGGCCCCGCTGGTGAAGGACTGAAAATAGGAATTTGAAATTCCTTTAGGAAGTTGACAGAGGGGAGAAGTGACGGCCGTCTGCAGTCATTCCTAGAACCTCGATCCTCAGACACCTGCATGGGGCCGGGTTACAATTGTGCTCTTCATTGGGTGAGGGTGACCACATCTGGACTGGGAGGAGGGCACTCCGCGCCTCAGTTTCCCCATCTGGAGAGTGGGCAGAGTGGATCTCCTGATTCTCCTGGAAAAAAAAATTACTACTGATGTGCACTTTAATTTTCCTTTTTTTCCCCCCAGCCAAAATCTGCATCTCTCCATCCTGTTCTGTCTTACTCAAGCCAGCTGAGAGCCCCTGCTTGGCTGAATGTTTAATGGAAGAAAAAGATGGCTGTAACTGTCAAGTCACTAAAAGCAAAGACTACATTTTCTGCATGTTAAAAAAAAAAATAAGAATCCATTAATTACTGTTTGTGCATATTTACATTTTCTCCAAATATAAAAAAGATAAACAGGTAGAAGCCGGGCGTGGTGGCGCACGCCTGTAATCCCAGTGGCTGGGGAGGCGGAGGCAGGAGGATCGCAAGTTCAAGACCAGAGACAGTCAGTGTAATTTAGTGAGACCCTGTCTCAGAAAATAATAAAAAAATCTACAAAATGGGCTGGGGGTGCAGCTCAGTGGTCCAGGCCCTGGGTTCAACCCCCAGTACCGCAAAAAAAAAAAAAAAAAAAAGACAAACAGGTAGAGATGTCAAAAGATGCATTCGTTGTGGAAAATAGTCTGGCATTTCATCAAAACATTGGACACAAATTTCCTATGACCCAGCAGACCCAGTCATAAGTATAGAAGAATCCAAGAACTGGAGGTAAGTGAGGCATTGTGGCACATGCCTGTGAGCACAGCGCTTAGGAGGCTGAGGCTAGAGGATGGCGAGTTCCAGGCCCACCTGGGCATCACAAGATCCTGTCTCAATCTCTCGAGATCTCATCTCCAGGTGTGGCAGGGAGCCAGGTGTCGTGGCCATGCCTGGGATCCCAGCACTGAGAAGGCCGAGGCAGGATGATAGAGAGTTCCAGGCCGGCCTGGTCTACGTAGCGAGTTCAAGGCCAGCCTGGGCTACATTGTGAGACCCTGTCAAAAAAGCAAAACAAAACAAAACAAAACTTGAAGGCAGGAGCTCACAGTTGCTTGCAGGCACATAGCAGCATTATTCGCTATAACCTAACTGTGATTCACACATGCAGGGGAATGTTAGTCAGCATGAGCCCGGGATGGGTGGGTCAGTATCAGATTAGCAGAACATTGTACTTTTGTACCCAGGACTTGCATGGTCATAGAATGCCTCACTGCACACCTGGACCTTGGAGTGGGCATCTGTGTTATGTCCACTTGGTGCCCAGCTCCTGGTATGGACATAGCACCCCAATTATTTATGGGCAACTGTCACGCTCATCCCACCTGGCTTCAGGGCTACCACTGCCAACTCAGCTTTGTCAATCAGAGCTTTTCCCTCCCCTGGCCATCATTTGCAAGTGCACCACCACTAGCCTGTACTCGCATTTTTTGTTTTTTATTTTGAGACAGGGAGGGTCTCAGTAAATTATGCAGGCTGCCTCTGGCCTGGAACCTGTGATCCTCCTTCCTCTGCCCCCCAGAGTTGTTGGGATTACAGGTGTGCACCATAGTGCCTGGCCCCCACCCATTTTTCTATTTTTTATTTTGAGTCATGGTCTCTGGCCTCCAACTTGCAATCCTCCTGGCTCTGCCTCCTGAGTTGCTGAGACTACAAGACCAGTGCCACCACTCCAGGCCTGGCTCATTACTTTTAAAAGGTACTTAATAATGAATACTGTCAATTAAAAGGGATTCTGTCTTGAAGCTCTTGGTTTACAAAGAATTGAAATCATGCCTCAACTAGTTTAGGATCAAAAACCAGAACAGAATGAAATAAAACATACCCGAACCCAAACAAGATAACAAAGATAGTGAAGGGTTTTGGAACATGCCGCCCCAAAATATGCCACTTTGGCATATTATTTTGTGCTAAAAAAAAATTGAGAAGCACCCAATGTAGGAAAACTCTTTAACTTCCTCTCAACTGCTTACAATAAATATAAATTTCCTCTTTTGTAAAGGAAATTTAGATTTGTAAAGGAAATTTTCAGCAGCCTGGGGAAAAAGAGCTTATCCAAGATAACTTTTGGCAACTAAGAATCTTTTATCTGCATCACAAAGCGATATTTGTTCACCATAAACTTCCTCCTGCTTCCATAATTTGTCTCCAGTGCCTAACCCTTAGAAGCCCCAAACTCTATTCCTTTATTGTAGCTTAGGGTAATATGTGAGGGTTAATCATCTAAACATATCTTTGAGTCATAGCTTTGGATGACTCTCATGTGTATGTATGTAATTAAAATTGGCTTTTTCCTGCTAATCTGTCTTATGTTCATTTAATTCATAGTACAATCAAAGAACATAGATGGGTAGAAGGAAGCATTTTTCCTCCTTTACAAAGAAAAGCCCAAGGGTCTACTAATTCAGGGATGGCTGAATCTGGTGCTCAAAGTTGTTGAGGCACCAATTTCTCTGAGTTCTGACTTGGTTTTGTTCTCAGACAAGCTCCACTGTTGCATAACAAAATGACACCTGGTAGCTGGTTTCAGCCTGCACATGAAAACTGCTCTGCTATAGTTGAAAGTTACAGGGCTGGCTTTCATTGGTCCCACTTAGTCACATGTCCATCCCTGAACCAATCATTGTGGCCAGGGGAGGGAAAGGCCATCTTTTTCTTCCATTAAACATTCAGCCAAGCAGGGGCTCTCAGCTAGCTTGAGTAAGACAGAACAGGATGGAGAGATGCCTGTCATCTAAGCAACTTGGGTGGCACAGGCAGGAGGCAGGTTCAAGGCCAGAGGCAGCCTACACAACTAAGGGAGGCCCTGGCTTAAGATAAAAAATAAAAAAGGGAGCTGGCGCATGGTGGCCACTCCTGGATCCCTACTGAACTCAGGAGTGGAGGCAGGAAGATCACAAGTTCGAGGCCAGAGGCAGCCTGTGTAATTTAGCAAAACTCTGACTCAAAATAAAGAATGAAAATTGGGCTGGGGGTGCAGCCCAGTGGCAGAGCACTCACAGAAGTATATGTGAGGCCCAGGGCTCAATTCCTCAGCACTGCAAAAAATAAAATAAAACAAATAAATAGATAAGTAAAAATATAAAAGAGACTTGGTGTGGCTCAGTGATAGAGCACTTGCCCAGTATGCTTGAGGCCCTGGGTTCAATTCCTCAGTACTTCAATCAATCAATCAATCAATAATAAAAATAAGGTTAAAGGATGTTTCTAGGATTCAGCTGAAGACCTGCCAGGAGCCAGGCAGAGGGGAAGGAACCACCCTCCAGGAAACGCCACCCTCCAGGAACTTCCACATATTCAGCCTCCCAGAAGCTCTCTGGACACTGTCCTTTTGGATTTTATGGTGACATCAAAGCACCGACAAGACAGATGTGTGGACACATGTTGAAATGTGATTGGACAAAAAGGCCCGAGGTGATGCTCACAGACCCAGTGGGAATCCCAGCCAGGCCTGTCTGTTGAGATTCCTCCCGACCTAGGTGGGCCGCGACCCCTCTTGAACGAGGAGGATCTTGTGATCTGCTATCAGACACGGGTAGGTCAGGGAATTTCTTTATGGTCAGCTCCGTGACAGATAGGCAGGGGAGATGAGACTTTATTGGGCCTGCCTTAGGAATGAGAAATCCGACTTGCTGTGTGCTGTCCTGGGGAGAGAGCAGTAATCCAGGAACCATGACTATAAAACAAGAGCTGTATGGGCCGGGCGTGGTGGCGCACGCCTGTAATCCCAGAGGCTCTGCAGGCGGAGGCGGGAGGATTGCAAGTTTGAGACCAGAGGCAGTCTGCGTAATTTGGCGAGACCCTGTCTCAAAAAAATAAAAAAATGGACTGAGGTGCAGCTCAATGGTCCAGCACTTGCAGAGCATGCAGGCGCCAGGCCCTGGGTTCAACCCCAGTAAAAATAAAAACAAACAAACAAACAAACAAACAAAAGAAACAAGAGCTGTATGTCACAACATCACATTAGTGACGCTACAGTCTCTATTTCATTTATTAATTTCTTATTTTTGTTTTTTAGGTCGTTCTTTCTTTTTCTAGTGCTGGTATTTGAACTCAGGGCCTTCAGCATGCTAGGCAAGTGTTCCTTCGTTGTGCTGTACTCCCAGCATGCACTTGCCCAGCATGAGTGAGGACCTAGAGGCTCATACCTGTCATTCCAGCCATTCAGGAGGCTGAGGCAGAAGGATCTCAAGTTCAAAGCCAGAGGCGGCCTCTGCTACTTAGTGAGACCCCGTCTCAAAACAGAAAATAAACAATGGATTGGAGATGCAGCCCAGTGGTAGAGCACTTGCAAGGCCCTGGGTTCAACCCCCAAGTACCACCACAAAAAAAAAAATTTAAGGACTGGGCATGGTGGTGCATGCCTGTAATCCCAGCGACTTGGGAGGCAGAGGCAGGAGGATTGCAAGTTTGAGACCAGAGGCAATCGGGGTAATTTATCAAGACCCTGTCTCAAAAAGTAAAAAAAAAAAAAAAAAAAAAAGGGCTGGGGTGCAGTTCAGTGGTCTAGCACTTGTAAAGCATGCAACCATGAGGCCCTGGTTTCAACCCCCAATACCACCAAAAAAAAAAAAAAAAAAAAAAAAAAAAAAAA
>VMDO01010105.1:0-46597 GCA_007922755.1 Pedetes capensis
AATTTATATTGGATAGAAAAACAGAGGCAGAAGACAAAGGATTTCTGGACATAATCTCTTTCTACTAAAAGTCTGGTTCAATAATTCAGCCCATTACTTCCTCACCAGTAGGATCACTTTGCTCAGGATGAAGGTAGATAAGGTTATTGTCTATTATATAGCGCTTCATCTATTTGATTTTTAAGCCAATGGAAAACAATGGAAATAATTTAACAGTTGAAAGAATCCAAGATGTTATTCTTTAGAAGTGGCTGTGTCTCTTTCCCCCCACCACTTGTGCATGAATAGTGTCTGTGGACTAGAGGTGTAATTCATTCAACTTCTTACAAATAATTAAAACAGCAATGATTAGGTTTAGTAATCCATGTCTTATATGCTGACTGGATTCATGAACTTTGATAATAATATTGCCTAAATATCTACAGCCAAATATAATTGCAAGTGGCACATCTTTTTCACATTTTGTACTGTCTCTTATGAAACAACAAATGTAGGGAATAATGACAGAAAGGCCTGTAACATCTTTTCATTAAAATTGCTACTAAATGAGGCAAAATTGCTAATTAGATGTGCTTTATGTAGCTGAAGTATTCTTCTTCATAATATTGACATAATATTGACACATGGGCATGCTATATGCCATGGTGCCATTAAACTATTGGAACAGTTCTGTAGGAGGTAGGTGGTTTTATTTTATTCATCTTTTAGGGGAGAAAACTGAGGCATAGTTAGCTCACATTCCATTCTAAGATAAATGAGATATCACATAATGTATTATAGATTTTAAGGCCCATGTTCACAAATGTTGAGCCTTATAAGCAGATTTCATAATATGAAAGATATAGGAGAAAGATTATTGACCTGGGAATAAAGAGTCTAGTTTGACTTATAGACACTAAGTAGTTATGCAGACTTCAAAACTGAGTCCTACAGCTAATGTCCAACTTCTTCAAAAGAACCTTTTGGTTTTGTTATAGTAATACTTACATTATAGGAATTCCTGAAGATGAAATAAAACATCAGTGATTTACAAAGTATAAAGCACCATGAAGTATGACCTATTTTATTAATAATAAACATGCAAATATTCATACAGTGAAAGGAAGAATTTTATTTTCAAGGTCATTTCAACCACATTTGGTAAAACTATCATGGGACAATAATTTGATTATGTAATGCAAGTAGGTATATTTAAAATACTAAGAGATTCTCTTTCCAGATCTTAGTAAGGATCATCAAATAAAAGCAGCTACGTTCTTCCTCTTAGAAATATGTTGACTTCTGTCGTTCACTTTCTGTGAGTTTCAGTCTTTTGCTAAAATAATTTCATGCACTTTTCCAAGAAAAATTCCAATATTATTATCGTTTTCTGAATAAATTGTGACAACTTAAGGTGTTCTCTTCTGACTATTCAAAACAGATTTGTTTTATGTTTTTCACATGTTCTGTTCTAATTCTCATTCATTTTGAACACATAACATAGTAACAATTCTTTTTCATTGCAGTTCCCATTCTTTTGGAACATACTGGAAATAGAGGTGCTTTCTTTATAATCAACTATATGTAACAGGCTTGAACCTTTACTAGACTAACCCCTTTCAACTCATTTCTGAAACTAAGTTCAGAAATCTCTGAACAGTGTCATGAGATGTTGCTATCAATGAAGGTGCTCAGTTACAACTTTAAGTCATATTAAGAAAATTTTGTCAAATGTATACTTAATAGAGGAAAAATAAGACCTTCTTAGGAAAGTAGAGTTGGAATCTCTTTAAAAGACTAAAAACAACTTTATTACTAAATAATCAGTATTAAAACTATGATAATAAAATTCCTCCATTGTGTAAGTTATTCTCAGTAGAGTGGGATAGAAAAGCATATGTAAAGAATCTCTTAAATCAGCCATTTAGTGTTTTGAAGTTACAGGTTCACTGTATTGCTGCAAAGAGTCAAAAGCAAGGAACAAGTGGGTGGTAATTTATATTGCATAGTCTTTTTACAGGAAGCACTGAAATGAGGTACAATTGATATTCTGGATGGGCCCATAAAGGATTTCACATGAAGAGTTTAACTGCAAGGTGACTGGCCCAAAGATGCAGAACTCTTTTGTCAGCATACAACAATAATTAACAAACTTTTTTGACAAAAGGCCAAATAGAAATATTTAAGTGTTGGGCCATACAATTGATATTGTAACTTAAGTATTTAACTCTACTAATATCATAAAAGCAGCCATAGAAATATGTTAAAAATAAGCTTGCATATATTTCAATAAAACTTTATTTATAGAAGCAACTGGCAAATCAGATTTAGCCTATGGATTATAGGTTTAATTTTTGCTGAATACCGTGACAAGATAAACACATATTTTCAGATATTTCATAAGCTATTGAGCCTTTGGTCAGGTATTAATAAATTCCTTTTTATTTCTTTATGGGTTGTCTTTTTTCCTCTAGTCTTATGCTTACCAAATCTTCATAACAACACTTTAAGGACATTAACACCAGTACTCAAATATTTTAGATTCAATCTAACATTTTGAATGTGCTAAACTGAGTGCAGGTGAAGTTGATTGAAAAGACTAAGGCAGTCTGCTCCAGGTATATACATTGCCTGAAATGACATCATATAACTATTTCATGAACAAATAAATTGTTTTTGATATTATTTTTTATTCCCCTAAGACATTATACTCCAAGAGCGAACCTTCTCAATCTTTTAATTATATTTTCATCCTTCAATGAAATCCTTCAATCCTACATGAATTTTCTTCATTGTATTTTTATTTCCTATAAACACAGACAGCCCATACATGGCCTAAAACTCATTTTCTTATGCCCTAAAATTACCAAATTATCTCTTGTCCGCTTTTCGTCACACATTTGCCGATGTATACCACTGTATTCCGTGTCATCTGGCAGGCTTCTGTCTGCCAAAGACCCAGATGAAAGGCTAATCCTCAGTCCTTAAGTCTTTCCACCTTTCCTCCTCGTCGTTGGCATGTCTCTTCCACTGACCATCATCTCACCAGGATGTGTCTCTCTGATTGTGTCTCCTGAAACAATTACCACTCATCCTTTTCCTCTTCCTTTATACTTTAAAAGCAGACACTTTCTAAGTATTATTGTTGGTTCATATTATGTTCAAGGTTGGATAATTTTATCTTTGCTAGGAAGCATCATCATTTTTTAGCTCTGATCAATTAATTCCTAAGTCTGGATCTTTAGCCTTGTTTCTTCTTGTTTTAGACCAATCATCACTGGCTTGCTCTCTCAACACTAATGTGCCCCCAAACTAACTCATCAACTATTGTCTAAAACAACATTCATCTTTCATTCCTGACAATGGCACCTTTTAATAATTAAGACTAGGAATTGCAGTTGATTGTCTTAGACTTCTTTCCCTTCTCCAACTTTATATCTGATCAGAGCCAGGACTGATTTGTCATACCTCTATGATGTTCTTCCACAATATATCCCTTACTCTCTTTTTCATTCTCATTGTCTTTTCCTTCCTCTCCAATATCAGAACATCCTTTATCTTATCTCTTTCTTCTTGTTTCATGTTTCATAACTCCACTCATTAATCTTTATCTTCTCTAGCCCCAAATTATTCTTTCACTGCTGATTAATAAAATGAATTTCAATCGATTTAGTATAACACTAAAAATTCTCTGCAAATCTTGCTTCAAGCTATCATTATACCTTTTTCTTTTTAAAATAGCCATCTTGAACAATCATTTGCGCACTCTAGATTACTCACTGTTGTGTTGCACTCTAGATTATTTACTCATTTAGACTAAACCTTCTGGTAATGAAAAGGATATCTCAGTGATATTAACCACTACATCAGAGGTGTCTGATACATATTTCTTGAATTGATTAGAATTAAATGTACTTTCCAACTCCAAATTATTCATTCACAGAAAACAATGTCTTTAAGAAAGGTTTGGTGAGGCAAAACATAATTCCTTAGTTCATTCAATTTGTTCAGACCCATTACTATGACTATTGTGAGTTGCAGACTACATTTCCTGAAGAACTAATCATGAAGTAAAATGTATTTTACTTCAAGTGACATGCATTTTTTACCATTAGAAGCTTACAATGTAAAAAGTAAAACAAATGAAAAATTTAATAAAAGACAATGATAATTAATGCTAACATTGAAATGGACAATAAAAATTAAAAAACACAGCCTTCATTTTACCTTTATCTGGCCTTTCTCACATGGTTCACTGCACACAGATCTGATGATGTTATTTTTCTTGGACCATACTTCATCATCATCCATTTTTAATTCCCCATTGTCCCAACTTCCAACATTGATGTAATCAAAATAATCTTTTCCCATTTCCTTGAAATTCATTATTTCATACCTTAGAAAGAGGAATATAATTATTCAGCTAAGAATATAAATACTCAACTCTGAAAAAGCAATAGGCTTCATTCCCCAAATGTGTGTCATATAATTAAAACTAGAATTTTCTACGGTAGTACATTTAGAATAACAAAAATTTATGTTCCATTTCATGTGATTCATTTTCCCTTCAGAGACTTTTTTATATTCAAGCTTATACCTGAAATAGAAAATAATCCCATGTGAGAGGAAAACTTGACCTCAGCAAGATGAAAGACAGTTTTGAAATAACTTCAGGAAGCTTAAATAAGGACTACTGTTGGGCTTCCAGAAAAAAGACACAAAAGTTTTTATCTCCACTCAAGTAACATGTTAAAATTTTCTCTTACTAACTAACTGAGAGATCTGGTAACTTTTGATCTTGTTTTCAGCATTAGGAAATGTGGGGTTAATATGGACAGGCCCTGATTTTACTTTTCTTATTTTACCCTTTATCAATGGCTAAATTCATTGTATAAAGGCAATTTAAAGAGTGATTTTTTAAAATATGAAAAAAGTTTCCAAAGCACCTTATATAATATAAAAATACTGAAAGTGAGAAGTAGTTTGTGAATTCCCAGCTCTCATTGGTGATTATTCTTAGCTTTAGGATGGGGATGAAAATACAAAGAGGAGAGACCAGGGTGCTTATTTGTAAGCCTTTTCTTGTATGTAAGAACATTTCCAGAGGAGCATTTCTAAAGTAATTTCTAATCTGGGGACACTGGATGACCATATGAATTCCTACAGTATGCCATAGGTATACAAGGCCTTCACAAACTGCCGTAATCTTTACACTCCCCAGGAATTTTAGTCCTACCGTCCAGCTCATGGATGCACCCTCCAACTTTCAATGTTCAGCATGTTTGTTGTTGTTGTTGTTGTTGTTGTTAGGTACCCTGGAGTTGTGTCCGACTCATAGCAACCTCATAGGGTTTTCAATGGTTGACTGTTTTGGGATTGCCTCAGGAGTGGATTGCCATGTCCTTCTCCCATTTTTTGCGGTGTTGGGAACCCAGGGCCTCAGAGACTGCAGAGCAGTGCTCTACCAACTGAGCTAAATCCCAGCCCATTCAGCATTTTTAGCTACCTGGAAATGGGTATAGATGGAAAACTTTTGAGGTTTTGGGTTCCAGTGACCAGATTGCCATCCTTAAACAGTGCTTTCTATAGAAAAATCAAGAACAAACCTGACATCAATCTTTGGAAACTACATTGTAAAGTGATGCCATTCTGGTTTTACCCTCAATTATATATATATTCTGCAGTGTCTTTTACAGAATGTTCATCCATTGTTATATTTTGTTGGTCATTCAGTAACTTAACGATTATCCTGGAGTGTTTTATTTTTGGTCAGTGACAATTTTAGGAAACTAAATTCCAGTTCTGGAGCAAATTTATAGGATCCTTTCCTTTCCATGCTGCCAGTTATCCCATGGCATGCAAAGAATTGGAATATTAGAACACAGAACACTGAAATACAAGGAGCTCATGTATTATGTCACAGTCTACATCAAATATATAGACATGTGAG
Source organism: Pedetes capensis (assembly GCA_007922755.1). Classification (NCBI taxonomy): domain Eukaryota; kingdom Metazoa; phylum Chordata; class Mammalia; order Rodentia; family Pedetidae; genus Pedetes; species Pedetes capensis. The sequence continues at coordinate 5,930 of VMDO01010105.1, forward strand.
TCTTGAATGGTGTCTTTTTGTGAGCAAATAATCTTTGAACATTCTAGTCTGGGGGAAAGAAAGAAATGTCAAAGTTAGGATGTTTCTCTCTATGCTGCTGATGATTCAAAGAGATATGAGGGTTTCATTGTTCACTCAAAAAATGAGCCATCAACTCCATTTCTACTCTTACTTGTGATAATGTATAGTCCACACTGTTAATTTTACAGATAATGGAACTGAAGCTTAGTGAGGTTAGTTAGTATGACTAAGGTTGCAGAGAGTGCAGGTATGATAGCCCAGGACTTCAACTAAACCTTCAGACTTCAAGGCAGCTATTCTTTCTTCTCCATTATATTATTCTAAATCTATTAGATGCAGCTAATTTTTAGTTTTGGAGGTATTGCAAAAATTTAAAACATATTACATTTGAAGGTTCTTCTCTCTATATCCATGGCAGTTGCTTTTATGTACAAGAAATAGTAAAAGGGAAGGGATCCAGTTTTTGAAAAAAACAAAACAAAACAAGAAAACTATGTAGAATGGGAAAATGTCCTATTTGACAAGGAAATAATTTCAAGGAAAGTTAAATCTTAATTTTGGTTTAACTCAGCAATCTGTTATATCTACTTTAGAGACAATGAATCCTTCCTTTGGAATTAGCCTTTTTTTCTTGGTGATTATTTCTTTTCTACAAGACTTACACAAAAAGATATTATTAATAGAAGCTGTAGATGGAAAATACACCATTGCTTTTAACACTTTCAGTTTTGCACTAAGAAAAGAAACAGATAAGAATAATTCTCTATGACAGAAAATACCCACCTTCTCTTATGATTTGGAATGAGACTTATTTTTTTTTTAATTTTCAAAGATGGGAGTATATATCCTATTGTCTATCAAAAGTAGAAAAATGAGTGTTTTGATAATACCATTATTTAAATTTTAGGTAAGAATTAAAGCACTTAGTATTTTCTATGGTGTTTACCCATTATTTAATCTAGACAATAACTGTATTTTATTTTCTAAAAAAAGAGCAGTAAAAAATTAAGTGTGTTCTTTGTTTTTTACAGATTGGATAAAAATACCAGTTATAAAAAATCAGTGTTAGAAGAAAAGATTAGAGTTTGAATCTAATCAAAGAATACTAGAGTATAAATCTTGCCCAGTTTCTTTTTCCTTTTCTTTTTCACTCCCTTTATCCTTTCCCCACCAATCTCTCTCATTATGTTTCTTGGCTTCTGGATCTCTCTGGCCCAGAAATTTCCTCCTCCTCAGTGTATCCCTGTATATGATCTGTCTTCTTTAATATCTCTTCTTTCTTTCCCTTTTCTGTGTTTCTATTGGAGGGTAATAGGCAGGAAGAAAGGGAAAGACGTCTCTGTAGTTACCCACCTCTTAGCCTAGCTAGTGCATCTCTGGGGACATTGGAAGGACATTCTCTAATGTGTACTACACCTTAATCCAAGTCATTGAGCTATTTAAAACAAAGACCCCAGGCCCACATCACACTAGGAATCCAGAGCTGGGCACCTGGGGCTGAGGTCACACCAGGAGTGCCCTAGTTTGAACAAAACTAAAGGGAATACACACCGAATCTCTATTTTTCACTCCTGTCTCTTCTCCTTTCTTGTTCCTCTCTACTCTTAGCTCATCTTTCTCCAGAACCATGTGCTTGCCTCTCTTCTTTCAGGATTGCCATCTTCTCTGTCTATCCAAATCACTTTTCCTCTTAAAAGCCTGCCTCACTCTCCTGTTCTCTGGCTTCTTTACCTTCTCCTGGAGAACAGAAACCTCCTTATGTTGATTCATCCTGGGGAACACAGGTTTATCCAAGTTCCTTTGCAGATCGACCTAAGCTTCTCCAGGTGCCTCAGTTTTCATTGTGATTATTCCTTAAAGGCCTACTATCCTATGTGGGGCTGGAGTTTAGCTCAGTCGGTGGAGTGCTCCTCTGCACACTCTGAGGCTGTGGGTTCAATCCTCAGCACCACAAAAATGGGAGAAGGACCTACAAATCCATTTCCAAAACACTCACCCATCAAAAACCCTACGAATAGAAAAGGAGTACTGACATAGTGCTGGAAATGGCACAGTGTCAGAGAGTGTTTAGTTCTGTTGTACAGAGGGTTGCTATGAGTCAGACTAGACTCGATGGCACCTAACAAGTACATACTCTCTACTGTAACTTCTGTGTTGAGTGTAAGTTCTCTTACATGCCAAATACAAGGACTGAGGTTTTTCTGTCAAATTCCCTGACCTGTGCTCCAGACCTGCCTACTCATGCTCCAAATAACATCTTTGCATCTGTTTCTTCCTTAAAGGGGTGAAACTTAAAGTTGAAATGTCCTGAATAATTTAAAAACTAATTTTATATATCTTAATAAATTTTTTAAAAAATATATTCTGACAAGAACAAGTTCTATTAAAACATTTAATTGAAACCAGAGGAAGTCAGGTGAATAGGAATAAGGACGTGACTTAATGGGCATAATTCTGGAAATTAAAATAAGCATCCTTACGGAGTGAGACTCTCTTTTCCCAGGGATTATAGAAAAGATATTGTCAAGGAAATTGAACATTATTGAGGGACAGGAAAATATATGGGTCTTAATGTTCCCTTAGGCTATAATTCTGATGTTAAGGACTTTTTTTAATGTGTAACTTTTAAATATGTACTAAATTTCGCAGTGGGTGAGTGTAATCAATACTCGAACTCGTGGTCTTTTAAAGATTCCTTTGTTTTAAAGATTCCTTTGTTTTAAACAAAGCAATTATAATGACCTGAGTCTTTAAGCTTTGGTTCACTGATTAAAGATTGATCACTGAGTTAGTTTGACTAAAAACTTAGTAGTAATGTTATCCATAATGGAAAGCTTTTCTGCTATACAGATTGCTACACAGATTAAACTATTTCACATACAAATTAAACAATGATTCAAAAATCTAAGGTAACATCTAATTTGATGATCATGCTTGAGAGTTGCATATTGTCCTTTCACTGTTACTAAATGACTATGTAACTGTGGACATGTCTCTTTCTCTTAGAATTGTCTGTAGGAAAACTGGGACATTGACACAGATCATCTGTTTCTCTATGGTGCTTCTATGAGCAGAGCCGTTTATTAAGAATTGTGCCCAAATAAGATCAGTATCTGAAATTTCTACTGCTCTGGACTCTTATTTTCTATTTGCCTCATCTGTTCTTATCCTTTGATTCCTCTTTTTTCTGCCTTCTTTCTGTTTAATATTTTTAAAATTCCTTCATTGATTTTATGACTATTCCTCTTCACATTCCAATTTTGGTGGTTGCATAAAGAACTACAATACACATCCTTATTCTACTTAAAGTTAATATTCAGTCACTTAATGTAAAATGTAAGAATCTTGTCCTTGTATAATTTCATATTCCTTTCCTTTATACCATTATTTTCAAATGTTGATCATCCACATACTTATCTACCCCATAGTATAATGTCTTAATTTTTGCTTTAGTTTTTCTCAGTTTGACATTCAGTCTCCATGTTTCGTCTGTGAAATTAAGGCCAATCCTAGGTAGCAGCCACATACCTTAAAATTACTTTCCTGATGGAGTCTCTAAACCAGAGGTTAAAAATTTCTGTTGTGAAGGGACAAATAGTAAATATTTTGGGCTTTAACTACTCAGATCTGCTACTATACTGCAAAAGCAGCCATAGTACCTAACTAGATGACTGTTATTGTGTTAAAAAATTATTTAGAGCAGATTTGATTTGGTCTGTAAAACCTAAAATAGGATCAAGATGCTGAGGTTCACATTTCTTACCTGTAAATCTGAAATCCCTAGATCTCTGAAAACTATGCATTTTAAAACTTTTTTTTTGTGATTCATTTGGCAACAAAGCAAGAATCTCTCTGAAATTATCTAAGGATAAAACCTGACCAAAACCATCGTGAAGCTGTTTATAGTCTATAATTCTCAGTGTGAATATTCACATGTATTGCTGCAGAAATATTAATGTGTTGATTGAAGAGTCTTCCTCATCAACATGATGTAGGCATTATATTATTGTATAAACTTTTGTAAGTTTAGAAATTCTGGATTCTGTAACACAGCCAGTATGATGGTTTTCATTAAAGAATAACTGTTTGGGAATCTAGTCAGAAGTAAGGTTTAAAAACAATGTATTCCTGAATAGTCTGCAAGAATGTGGGCCAGAATGGGTTGCTAGTTCTCCCAGGTTCCTCCCTTTGGGGTCTTCTTCCTATGACTCTTGACAATTTAGGTGAATCCCTCATTACCCAAAGATCCTCTGGTTCCATTCCCAACTGAGAATCTCTTTGTTCCAGCAAAGCAATAACTTTTACTCCAAAAAATTCTAACATAATTCCTGCAAATACACTTCTCAGAAAATGTGTGTTTTTCATTTTCACTGCTGTTTGTTATAGTTTTCTTTTGATCCTAGTTGATAGGTGGACAGGCTGCTGTGTAAGGTGAGGAGCTGAAGCTCAGAGACCAACTGAGAATTTTAACTCTGTTATTTATTAGACTATGCCTTTGGGTGAGTCATTTAACCTTTGTAAGCTTCAGGTTCTTCAGCTGGAAAAGAGAATAATAATGGTATTTACTGCATAGAATGAAAAAGTAGAACACTTAGTGTTTGGATCAGAAGACAGTCAATAAACATTAGGAATAAGGTTTCTTTAAAGACAGGATTGAATTGTGTTGCCCGGGCTAGTTGTGAACAGTTATTACAGTTACAGTTTTTACTTATTTACATGTTTATTCAGTACTGAGGGCCTGATACCACTGAGTGGTTCCCCAAGCCCTTTTTTTATTTTTATTTTTTTTAGTTTGAGATAGAGTTTCACTAGGTTGCACAGGCCACCTCTGGCCTTGAACTTGGAATTCTCCTACTTCAGCCTCTTGAGTTGATGGGATTATAATCATGTGACGTGGTGCCCAATGATTTTTTAAAAATAACTAAATTAATTGGAAAAATAAAAAGTTGCAAACTACCCTGTGCTAGGTCTGGTCCATGCCCTCAGGGTCCAAATCTGATAATTTATTAATGCTTTAATGTGATAGCAAAACTTAATAGATCAAGAATAGACTCAGAACAATTGTGTAGTCCCCGAAATTATTTGCAAACTGTTATGCATATAGTTCTTAAAGGAATATTCTTTTTTTATTGCAAATTTTTAATGTACACCTTAATGTGATTCATTCTGACATGCTTTTCACTGTGGCATTTCCAAATATGCATTTTGATGTACATTATTCATATAGGTTCCCCTTTACCCTCCTCTATGCTTCCCCCCTCCCACCCTCCCCATCTAAGTCTTGTCTATGTTTTACTTGATAATATTTTTCTATATGTCCTTGGGTTCCAGTTCTGTATAAGATAGAAACTTTTCCTGTAGTGGTCTTTGTTTTTATCTTGTTACAACGATTGCATGCATTTTCTAGACCATTTATATTGACACCATTCTTATCTTTTTTTCACCCCTTTTATTTTGATCCGACCTTGGAATAGGATTTTTCCTTCTTATAATTTTAAAGGAATATTCTTAATGTTATGAGTCCTGAAGACATTCATGTTCCAAAAAAGCCAAGAACAAGTGTGCTAAAAGTATCCCTATTACAGCCTAGTTGGAAGTTTGTGAATGGGCAGTGAAGTTGTGCCAAATCCATTAAGGTTGAATGATGGAATAAAGCTCAGCTTTCTCAGATATTTCCTCACTATCTGGTTTGTGGAACTGGTTGGAGCACATGAAATTAAAACTCTTGAGCTGGTAGAGCTTCAGTTGTCAGTCTATCAGCAGCTCCTAGCTAATGTCAGTTCTCTAGAGATACACATAGGAACAGTAAATGACATGTAGGAAAATAAATTCATGTACAGATATTAGATTTTATGCATGCTCCTGAGCCTGAAGACTGAGCTCTTGTGTCAAACTGCCCATGAAGACTTAGAATATTGTGAAGTTTCTTTTGGCTTGGAGAAAATGCTTGCATTCCAACCTATCTCGCTAATGGATATGCTGAATAATCAAAAAGTAGAAAACAATATGTAAAAAGACAATTTATCTTGGCAAACAGGCTGACTGGCACAATATTTTTCAATTCTCTAGAACAAAGAAAGCATCCAGGTTTTAGCTTGGCTCCGTGACCTGGAACTAGCTGTTACTTAGCAGTCCAGCATGGGAAATGGCGACAATTGCATCCAGGACAAACTCCAGCTTACCCGAGAATATGAAAATATGTTAACGCAAGATTTCTGGCAGAAAGTGTGTGCACATGGAATCTGAGTTGTGCAGGGACTCATGGTATTTTGTCTTGGCAAAGTCAACTGCAAGTAGAGTGTACAGCCCTTCTCCAAGCATAGCTGTTAATTATAAACATAAGGAAGAGCATTTGGAGTTTTGCAGTGTGACCAAATGGATCCTGATTTTCTGATGCAAAGTAAAGACCTAGCCATGCTATACCTCAGCATATAACTTCAATAATTTATCCCTCATGGATTAAAAGTATATAAGAGAATCACTTAAGACTTTGTAGTATAAACTGGGTGCAGTAGCACACTCTTTTAATCCCAGTGACTCAGGAAGCAGAGACAGAAGGATCACAAGTTCAGGACGAGAGGCAATCTGCATAATTTAGTAAGACCATGTCTCAAAAAAAAGTAAAAAAATGGGATGGGGGTGTAGCTCAGTGGTCCAGCACTTGCAAAGCATGCAAGGGCAAGGCCCTGGGTTCAACCCCCCGTACTGCAGAAAAAAAAAAAGGATTTAGAGTATAAGATAAAGGTAAATGCTGTTAAATTCTGGATATTTCTCTAAAAGCTGACCTATAATTTTGAGAAAGTTTAATATTTCTTACGTACCTATTTATCAATAAGAAAGGTTAAATTTCATAGAAAAGGGCAATTTGGTTCTCAACAAGACATACAGTGTTTCAGCTGGAGGATAAAGAATAAAATATCTTTTATAACCAACTTTAGGTATAGCAAATGATATAAAAGGACCTCACACCTATTTCTGATTAGCAGAAGTTAAATTGTCCCTATTTCAGAATATATCTACGACCTAAGAAGATAACAGAGTATAGGAAAAACCATGACAAATGTCTACTGAGAAATCACACAGATGGGTTTTGTTCATCTATGATAAACTGAGATGGCTGCCTCTAAGTATAGGCCTCTGAAATGTGGAGATGATTTCAAAACTACATTATGAACATCAGCATCAGTATTTTTCCTTGGCCATAGGGAAAGAAATTTGTTTCTCTGTCTTGCTCACTTAGAAATATCAGCCCTAGCCAAATATGGCCAGGAAGCATAAATAACCAGAAAGGAAATAAACAGACACTTCAGGATCAAGGATGCTGTTTCTCAGGCTCTGTTATAGAAGAGAATAGAAGAGAATTATAACCATACCTTCCTGGAGAGTCTCCATTCTCATCAAATAGGATCATATCTCCAGAAACCCCAGTAAAATTAGTTTTCATCAAGGAGTCCAAAAGTTTCCGTCCATCAATTGGCTTCATTGCATCACAGAGTCCTGCGTAGCCGGGGCAGAGGGACATCTGCATGTTGTGGAGTCCATAAGCCATGGAATAGATTGCGTTGATCACAAATCCCATTTTGGAATCTTGAACGTGGTGTGTTCTCAGAGTCAGAGAACCTGTTGGGAGACAAATTAGAGATTAACTTTGAAATTTAATTCCACATTACCTACATTCATGGATTCTGGACAATTAGGAACACATTGGAGCAGCCTGTCACATTTGGAAGCCAAAGCAATTCTGAGAAACAGATTCTAACATATTACACCTAACAACTGTCTTTTGTTTGTTTGTTTTTTTTTGTTTTTGCGGTACTAGGGGTTGAACCCAGGGCCTTGCACTTGCATGCTTTGCAAGTGCTGGACCATTGGGCTGCAGCCCCAGCCCCCCCCCCCCTTTTTTTTTCTTTTTTTTGAGACAGGGTCTCGCTAAATTATGCAGACTGCCTCTGGTCTCAAACTTGCCATCCTCCTGCCTCTGCCTCCCTAGCCACTGGGATTATAGGCATGCACCACTGTACCTGGCTCCTGCCTTTTGTTTTCAGGCCTTTCTTCCAAAACCTTGAAGAAAAGATCTGAATTTGTAACAATAGCAAGATTCACTTCCTCTAATAACCAAACTTTGAGGAGAGGTGCAAGATAGCATTGTAGTTCTGCATGACAAAGCTTATCCTAAGGTCAGATTCATTTCTCTAATGTCAGCTACAGTAATATAGCTTTTTCGTTCAGAAATCTTCAATGAATCATTTCCAGAGTATTCAGTCCTTTTAGCTGAGCAAACTAGATCCTTTACCATTTGTCTGCAACTTACCTATTTGATGATTTATCACCCACAACTTCTAGTCTCAAGCATATGCTCTCTATGAGCTATCCCAATTGAGGTTATGAAATATGGCAAACATTGTTAATTCATTATTAGTAAATATTTACCAAATTTAGACTATACATAAAACTGCATGACTGATGATGAAGAGAAAAACAAATATGAATTAGATACTGATTCTGCACTAAGGAAACTTATCCAGGTGTTCTGTTGCTAATGATCTGATTTATTTCTTTCCATTCAAAATATGGATATACGGGAGAAGTATGTTCTAGGCAGAGGAATGAGCTAGTGACAATGTGTCTAAGTGTGCTCTTTGAGGAACAGAAGGAAGGGTAAAGCGTAGTGGGGAAGTGGTGCAAGATGTAAGGCAAGAAAAATAGGCATGGGCTGTGGAATGTGTAACTTTGGAGTGTTTTCTAATTTTCATTCTAAAGTTTACTTTGCTACAGGGAAAATGGAATGAGAGTGGAAGGAAGAGAGAAACTTATGGAATACTGTGACAGATGCTGAGAGATGATGGTGGCTTAGTACAGAGCAGGATTCTGAATATATTTTGAAAGCTGAAAGAATAGGACATGTTAATAGATTGGATGTGGAGCACAAAGGAAAGAGAAGAAGCAAGGTGAGTCCACGTTTTCATGTTAAGCACGGATGACTTAGAAAGGAATTAACTGGGAAAGTGAGAAATGGGTTGATGACGGTGGGGAATTTAAAATGCTATTTGAGTTGTGAAGCAACTCATATCTCCATGTGATATGCTAGTTGGCCAATCCAATAGACCAGGCCACAGATGTTGGTGGCTTTGCTTAGGGTGACAGCAGTAGATATCCTAGAAGTATTTGGATTTAGGGGCATGCTTTGAAAATAGAGCAGCCATGTCTAACTGATTGTTTAGATCTTTCTCAGATACCAGACTCCTTGTTGAATTCCTGATCAATCCTTTAGAGTGTCATTTCTCTCTAAGGTTCTACCTTTAGTCAATTTGCAATTCTAAATGCTTTCCATTGCTTCAAGTAGCATATAAATGAGGATTTCCTGACACTAACGCAGCAGCCAGGTATTGTTTTCAGTGCTATATAGATTTTGATTCAATTAATCCTTACAATAACCCAATGAGATATGTATTATTTTTAAGGGGGAATCAGGCATAGAGTGATGAACTAATTATCTAACATCACACAGCTGCTAAGCAGCGGAAGCAGGATTTAGAAGGCAGTCTGGCATCAGAGTCCATGCCTATAGGCAGAATTCTCAACAAATTCTGAAATCTAAATCCATTTGAACTCTTAAACATTTCTTGAGGCATATCAACATTAGCATTTGGTTAAGAAAATTAAATTCATTCTATACTCTATCCAACTTGTAACATGCTTATATTCTCTGTATCCATTTCGTCTGATTCCAGTCCTTCTACCTTCATTTGCAGATTCAGAGGTTCTTAATTATTTAGGTATCTGTATATTTATATTTCTGGGTTCAGCACCAAAATCAAAAGTTAAAAGATTATAAAATGAAAAAGTCTTTCTCTCTTCTGTCCCTAATCAGGCAGTATTTCTTGTGGAGGCAGCCATTCATAAGAGGGACACTCAATATTCTAATTTATCATTCCTCCAAGACATTATCAATTTTACTGGCATATATTCACATAAACACATGAATGTCATCTCATAAATGGTAGTATGTAGACACATTCCTCTACATCTTTCCTTTTAATATTATAGTGTAAAACTTGATGTTCTTTCCATATTGGTACATATAGGGATATTACACCATTTAACTGCCAGTAAGTATTTGCTCATATGGATATGTTGTTGTTGTTGTCAGGTGCCCTCGACTTGAGTCCACCTCACAGTGGCCCTATGTATAACAGATCAAAACACTTTCCAATTCTGTGCCAGGCACACAATCTTACTTATATTTAAGCCCATTGTTGCAGACATCATGTCAATCCATCTGGTGGAGGGTTTTCCTTTTCTTCGTTGGCCTGCCACTCTGACAAACATGATGTCTTTCTCCGGGCATTGATCTCTCCTAACTACATGTCCAAAATATGTAAGATGCAGTCTGGCCATTCTAGCTTCCAAAGAGGACTCTGGTTGCATTTCTTCTAGGACAGATCTGTTGGTTCCTTTGGAAATCCATGGTACATTAAATAGAAATATCCAGCACCATAATTCAAAAGCATCAATTCTTCTCCTGTCTCCCTTGTTCAATGTCCAGCTTTCACAACCATATGTTGCGACTGAAAATACCATGGCATGAGTCAGACGCACCTTTGTCTTCATGTGACATCTTTGCTTTTCAATACTCTAAAGAGATCTTTTGCCACAGCTTTTCCTAGAGCAATGCGTCTTTTGATTTCTTGGCTGCTGCTTCCACAGGTGGTGATTATAGAGCCAAGCAAAGCAAAATCTTGGATAACCTCAATCTTTTCTCCATTTATTGTGAAGTTGCATACTGGCCTAGTCATAAGGATTTTTGTTTTGTTGATGTTTAGTTACAACCCGTATAGAAGCCTGTGATCTTTGATCTTCATCAGTAAATGTTTTAAATCTTCACTTTCAGCAAGCAGAGTTGTGTCATCTGCATAATGCAGGTTGTTAATGTGTCTTCCTCCAATCCTGATGCTGTGTTCTTCCTCATGAAGTCCAGCTTCTCAGATTATTTGCTTAGCATATAAATTGAAAAGATATGGTGAAAGTATACAGCCCTGACAAACACCTTTCTCAAGTTTAAACCAGGCTGTGTTTCCTTGTTCTATTCGAACAACTGCCTCCTGGTTCATGTACAGATTCCTCATGAGTACATTAGGTGCTCTGGTTATTCCCATTTTCCTGAGTGTTACCCATAATTTATTATGATCCACACGGTCAAATGCCTGTGCATAGTCAATAAAACATAGATAGACATCTTTCTGGTGTTCTCTGCTTTTGGCTAATATCCACGTGACATCAGCAATGATGTCCCTGGTTCCCCGCCCTCTTCTGAATTCCACTTGATTTTCTGGCAGTTCCCTGTCTATATACTGCTGCAGTTGCTTTTGAATGATTTTTAGTAAAATTGTGCTTGCAGGTGAGATTAATGATATTGTACGTTAGTTTGCACATTCAGTTGGATCCCCTTTTTTGGGAATAGGCACAAATATGGATCTCTTCCAGTCAGTTAGCCAAGTAACTGTTTTCCAAAGCTGTTGTCATAAACGTGTTAACACCCCCAGTGCTGCATCTGTTTGTTGAAGCATCTCTATTGGTATCCCATCAATTCCTGGAGACTTGTGTTTCACCAGTTCTTTTAAGGTGGCTTCCACTTTGTCATTCAATACTATTGGTTCTTCTTCATATGCAACCTCTTGGAATGGTTGGTCATCTATCAATTTTCTTTTGTATAATGACTCTGTGTATTCTTCCCATCTTCTTTTGATGTTTCCTGGATCATTTCATATTTTCCCTATAGCATCTTTCACTACTGCCACTTGAAGCTTGAATTTCTTTTTCTTTTTCTTTTTTTTTTTTTTTTGAACCCAGGGCCTCACACTTTCATGCTCTGCAAGTGCTAGACCACTGAGCTGCACCCTCAGCCCATTTTTTTTGTTGTTGTTGTTGTTTTACTTTTTGAGACAGGGCTTGCTAAGTTATGCAGACTGCCTCTGGTTTCAAACTTGTGATCCTCCTGCCTCCGCCTCCCGAGCCACTGGTATTAGAGGCATGCACCACCACACCTGGCTGAGACTTGAATTTTTTTCTTCACTTCCTTAAGCTTGAGAAACACAGAACATGTTCTTCCCTTTTGGTTCTCCGCCTCCAGCTCTTTGCACATGTCATTATGGTATTTGTTTTTGTCTTCTCGAGCTGTGTTTTGAAATCTGTTTAGATCCTTAACTTCATCATGTCTTCCTTTTACTTTAGCTGCTTGACATTCAAGGGCAAGTTCCAGTGTCTCTTTTGACATGTAGTTTGTTCTTTTCCTTTTTTCTTGTATTTTTAATAACTTTTTGCTTCCTTCTTGAATATCTTTTATGTTATGCCACAACTCATCTGGTTTCCTATCATTTGTGTTTAATGCATTAAACCTATTCTTGAGGTGGTCTCTGAACTCAGGTGGGATATACTCAAGGTCATACTGTGGCTCTCGTATACTTGTTCTAATTTTCTTCAGCTTCAGTTTGAACTTGCATATGAGAAGTTGATGGTCTGATCACAGTCAGCACCTGGTCTTGTTTTCACATTTTATATAGAGCTTTTCATTATGTCTTTCCACATATGTAGTCAATTTCATTCCTGTATGTTCCATCTAGTGAAGTCCATGTGTATAGTCTCCGTTTATTTTGTTGAAAAAAATGTATTTGCAATTAAAAGGTCATTGGTCTGACAAAATGCTCTCATGTAATCTCCAGCTTCGTTTCTGTCACCAAGACCATATTTTCCAACTACTGGGCCTTCTTCTTTGTTTCCAACCTTTGCGTTCCAGTCACCAGTGATTATCACTATGTCTTGATTGCATGTTTGATCTATTTCAGATTGCAGAAGCTGGAAGAAATCTTTCCTCTCTTCATTTGTGGCCATAGTGTTGGGTGCATAAATTTGAATAATAGCTGTATTAACTGGACTTCCTCGTAAGTGTATGGATATTATTCTATCACTAACAACATTATATTTCATGCCAGATTTTTTTACCTCATTTTGTGCTTTTTTATTACAAATTTTAAATGTACAGCTTAATTTGATTCATTCTGACATGTTTTCACTGTGACATTTCCATATGTGCATTTTGGTACATATTACACAGATAAGTTCCCCCTTACCCTCTTGTGCACTTCCTCCCCCTGTCCCAAACCCCCACCAAAGATGTCTCTTCTATTTACTTGTCTTTTTATGATAATAGTTTTAGGACAGATCTTGAAATTTCTTTTACAATGATGAATACAACCCCATTTCTCTTTAGTTTATCACCCCCAGCAGAGTCGACCATATAATTATCTGACTCAAAATGGCCCATGCCAGTCCATTTTAGCTATCTGATGCCTAGAATGTCAGTGTTTATGTGCTCCATTTCTCTTTTAATGATTTCTAATTTTCCTAGATTAATACTACGTATATTCCATGTTCCAATTATAAATGGATATTTACAGTTGTTTCCCCTCATTTTGAGGCATGCCACATCAGCAAATGGAGGTCCCTAGGGCTTTACTCCATTTCCATCATCACAGTAGACTCTACTTTGTGGAGGCAACTCTTCCCCAGTAGTTTTTTGAGTGCCTTCCAGCCTGGGGGGTCATTTTCCCGTGTATATCTGACAGTGTTTCTTTGCTATCCATAGGGTTTTCAATGGCTAGTTGTTTTGGGAGTGGTTTGTCAGTGTCTCCTTCCTAGTCTGTCTTAGTCTGGAAGCTCAGCTGAAACCTGTCCACCATGGGTAACCCTGCTGGTATCTGAGATACCAGTGGCATAGCTTTCAGCCTCATTGCAACACACAAACCCACACAGTGCAGCAAACTGACAGACGTGTGGGGGTCATATAGATATAGTATATATTAAACTGATCCCAGAATGCTTTATAATTTCTTGCTTGAGTTATTAAATAGCCTTTTGTTCTTATTGTTTATTTCCAGTACTGGTGAGATTAAACCCAGTACTTCATGCATCCAAAGCAAGTACTGTACCACTAAGCTGCACACTTAGCCTCCTTGTTTAGTTTTTTTTTTTTCTTATAACTTGAGATGATGTCTTGCTCAGTTGCACAGGCTAGCTCTGGTGTTCAAGTTGTGATCCTCCTGCCTCAGACTCCCAAGTGACTGGGATTACAAGTGTGTGGAATGGCACCTGGCTTGCAATAACTTTTTAACAAATTTTTTGCTACCCCTAATTTTGCTCTGTTCTAATTTATGTATCCCAAATGTAGATATTGAGAGAGTGATCCTTCTAAAGCACAACACAGATTTTGTTAGTCAATTCAAGCCATTCAGTTACTTCCATTCAGTTGATAACAAAATTATATCTAAAAATCTTGTTCTGACTTTCAATGCTTTTCTTATTCTGGCCTCTATTTGCTTCTTCATGCTTATTCATTATCCTGTGTATGCTGGATATTCAAAACTTCTTACACCCAAATAATAAAATGTCTCTCTTATATGTATCTTGCACCTCTGTGCATATCACTCCATATGCCTGAAACATAATTTTCCCTAGATTATCTACTCATTACTTTGTGTAAGATCTAGGAGTCACCTGTATTCAGAACTTGTTCCTGGCTCTCCTCTACTCCAGAATTAAGTTTCTAATCTATTTTCCTATAGTTTGGGTATGTCTTCTATCACAATGCTATGCAACCTATAGAGAAATTGCCTGCTTGAAGATCAACCTCTAGCCTAGATTTAAGGGTCTCGTTTGTTCTCTTATAGATTCTTTCACTGGTTTCCAGGACACCTTGGATTTCTGAGGATAAGGGGTCTATGTTGGTTGCAGATATAGCCCTTGTCTTTCATAGCACCTGAGGCATGATTGGGACTATAGAGTGCTAGGCAGGAAGAAAGGGACTTAAGAGGCCTCTGCAGCCACTTATTTCCCAGCCATTTGCTTTCCAGCCATATGCTTACCAAATACCTGAGACAGAAATATCAACATGAGCTCCCTCTGAGACAAATGCCTTGATTTAGTGGTCAGTGCTTCCCTGTTAGGAGGAAGAAGAGGACTAAAATCACACCTGCATTTAGCTTTGAAGGATTATAAGGACCATGTGAGACACACCCACCCCCAGCAACTGGAAAAGACATTATTCAAGGAAGCCTGCTCCCTTATCAAGATGATTCCTAACCTTTTGAAACACTGGCTTCTGGGCCGATTCCTTAGAAGGCATTTTGGAGCCCATTACCCCATTCCAGGAATATTTCTTTCCTCTCCTGAGGGTTCATACTTCATTATAAGAGACACAAGTGACCCCGGCAATATTCCTTTACTTCATGTCTTGAAGACATACTATCTTTAACATCTATGTCTGTATTCTTTATCTTTAATAAATTTAGTCTATATTCTCTACTATAATTTCTGTGTCTCATATAAATTATTTTACACATTGAACACAAATGAACTGAGGTAATATCTGGTGTGCTGGAGAGCTATCTGGGACCAGGCTCCCAGTGAGGCCTCCCAAACCTGGTGGACTGGCCAGCTCACCTTCCTGGTAACAGCACTACTAACATCTGTTGAGTACAGGAATAAGTCTGGATAGAAGACAAGATGACTCCAAATATGTCAACAAATACCAGCTCTGGTCCTCAGGTTATCAAATCAGTTTACTAGAGAAATCATTCCTTTACAGAATATTGTTGTTGTTGTTGTTGTTGTTGTTGTTGTTAGGTACCTTTGACTCAATGTCATATTCATAGCAATCATATGTACAACAGGCCAAGTCAGTTATTCTCTGCTATTTATAGGGTTTTCAATGGCAGACTGGTTTTTGGGAGTGGGTTGTTGGGTCCTTCTCCCAGGCCTGTAGCACCTAGGGTTCCCAGGCAGTCTCCCACCCAAGTACTAACAAGGTCTGACCCTAGTTAGTTTCTGAGATCTGATAGGATCAGGATTGGATGCCACAGTGCTATGGCTTCAGGGTATAGAATATTACTTCTTTAAATAAAACTAAGTAATGATACCAATTTACATTGGATTTGTCAGGTGGACTAGTTGATCCCCTTAGGTAATGTCATGTATTTTCACCATCTAATTAAACTATATGGGAAAATTGAGACCCATTGAAGGCGGAGTAAGCACACTCTACTCTGTTTTCCCCATGCAACACAGTTAAAACTCTTGCACAGAATGAGTGGAGCAGATGAGCAGTCTGAGAAGTAAATGGTAGCAAGTGGACTCAGAGAGGAAATCAGTACTCACACAAGGTTCAGTATCTCAGATCTTTTTTTTCTCCAATATCCTTTGGTTTTACTTCAAAAGAAGTACAAAGTGTAGAACTGTTTATAAGTACAGACAGAAAAGGGTTCCAAGAAAAGCTTGGAAATTCTGTTTTGGGTGTTCATTGTCTTCCATCCAAGACCCCAGACATTCTTGCAAAGTCAATGATAGCTGGGAGTAGAGGCAAAGGCAATATTGGCTGGGTAGGTGTGTATAATTCTAAGAGTGGAACCCTTTTCTATA
The DNA here is from genome assembly GCA_007922755.1 of Pedetes capensis. Taxonomy (NCBI): domain Eukaryota; kingdom Metazoa; phylum Chordata; class Mammalia; order Rodentia; family Pedetidae; genus Pedetes; species Pedetes capensis. Next base: position 22,421 of record VMDO01010105.1, read on the forward strand.
ATCAAAGAAGACTGTCTCAAGGGTTATGGAGAAATTCCTTGGCTATTTATTTATTTTTCTTTTTCCTTTCCTAATGTCTTCCCACTTGCCTCCCACACTAATTCAGGAGCAGAAACAGAAAGTATGAGGCAAAAGAAGAAACCCAGTGTCTGAGATTTCCAGCTAGAGGAACCAGGAAGTAGGTGGGAGAGGGTGGAAGCTGGAAAAGGTCAGGGAATAGTGGAGAGGGGTGAGCTCATAAAAGGGATCCTGTATCATTGAATGTGAACTCTTGGAGTCCTCCTGAGTTATATAGAAGTGGATTTGACCCTGTTCAGCATGCCAAAATTCTCAGAACTAAACTATGTGTGGAACACTCCTTAGGTCCAAGACTAACCACTTGATGAGGCACAGGTATGATGAACTCTGAGCTCACAGAAAGTGGATCTGATGGTGACCCTTCAGTCCACAGAAGCCAGGCACAAGCTAACAGAAGGAAGCTAACCAGGTCAATTGCTATTTTCTAAAAAATAAATATTCTCCATAAGATTTGAATAGCATAGAAAATGATATAACATTATATTTGAAATTTCCTGAACCTCAGGATGACACTGAGAGAAAAGGAACCGTGTATGATCATGTGTGAGTGATATTAGCATTCCATTAACGTTTACTGATCTACTGTTGACACTTCTAAACTACTTGCTCTTGTTTGGTTTATGTAGTTTTTCTTTAGATGTCTTAATGCAACTTGCAGTTATATTTAATTCTTTCTTTGCTCTTGATGTTTGGCTCTAGAGATGATTTTCACCAATTAATTAATTCATGACACATTCAGAGATTAAGTTATTGATGAAAAATACATTTATTGAGTCCCTAGTTTATGTCATAGTGTGCTGGATGTTGGTGATACAAGCATGAGAAATATCGACTCTCTACCCTCAAAAACAAACAAAACCAACTAAACATGTAAGGCAGAGGCTCAGTGACAGAAGTTTATGAGGCCCCAAGGAGTTTCATCTCGTTGTTGTTGTTAGGTGTCCTCGAGTCAGTATCCAACTCATATCGACCCTCATAGGGTTTTCAACGGCTGTTTCAGGATTGCCTTGGGAGTGGATTGCCAGGTCCTTCTCCCATTCATCTCATTAGGCAAATTGTGAAGGCCTGAGCGCACACAACAAAATGGTCTGTTTTATCGACTTCTTTTCTTATCCACTAAGCTGTAGGAAAGAATGGGTATGTTAATTAGTTGTCATGTTGGTGCTCCAAAGAATTGAACTTCTTTTAGCTGTATTTACTTTGTTCAAGGATTATTTTCTAGCATCTTCATGGGCCAGGCCCAACCTGGCAGGAATTTCTGTGCCAACCCAAACTTGCCAGCTGTTCATCATTGTCTGCAGAAGGGAAATGAAAGCAGAAAAGGGATGCTCTTCTATCTTTTTTCTCTACACAAAACTAGATCCTTGATTTATAGCACTTAGTATTCAAGCCTAATTTTAGTATTGTGTAATCAAATCAGAAGCCTCCAAAAGGATTAGCAGAAACTGAAACCTCCCAATCTGTGATTACAATTTAATTTTACAGCCCACAAAACATGTTCTTTAATTCATCTGGGGAACCAGAAATTTGAAGCTTAGTAGATGCTAAACAAAGGGAAAGATGACTGTGTTAAAATAAGGCAAAGTCAGAGAATGTCTGGCATACAAGGGACTTTAGAAAGCACCTGGTCTTTAGGCTGAAAAAGGAAGCCCTTGGGTTGAACTTGGCCTTTAGATATATTTTGTTTGGCCTATGTGCTACTTTATGGAAATTTTGTATGTCCAACTTTGAAAACTCTCTTGAAAAATCAGAAATGACAACAACAGCTCCACATACTCAACATGGCAAATACTGACTCCTTTTTTGTATCACTTCCCTGACCCATGAACTGATCTGAGATAGACCTCTCCTATTTGGTTAAATAAACTCATTTTACAGATAAGGAAGATAAGGCCAAGCCAGGAGAAAGGAATTCTTTAAAGTCATGGCCTTTAGTGGCAGCTGCCCTAGATTTCATGTCACCTACTGCCTTAAGTAGGGCTATTTTCATTAATCACGAGAAAAGCAATCAGGAGTTAAAAAAATGTTTTTAGCAAATTAACTCATGACTGTACAATAATGAAATAAGCAATAGTTTAAGAAAATAATTACAAGAGCTGGGTGCGGTGGTGCACGCCTGTAATCCCAGCGGCTCGGGAAGGGAAGTGGAGGTGGGAGGATCCCAAGTTCGAGACCAAAGGCAGTCTGTGTAACTTAGCGAGACTCTGTCTCAAAAAGTGGGGAAAAAAAAAAACAAGGCTGGGGTGCAACTTAGTGGTCTAGCACTTGCCGAGCATGCAAGCACGAGGCCCTGGGTTCAACTCCCAGTACCGAAAAAAAAAAAAAAAAAAAAAGAAAGAAAGAAAGCAATTACAAGTACGAACATAGCCTCAAAAAGAAACACCTTATGTTCTTACTCATATGTGGGAGCTGAATATTACTTAAAGAAAGGAAAAAACTGTACATAAGCAGATATATAAAAATGAACAATTAAACTTAGCTAAGCAGGGAAGATATAGGCAGAGTAGAAAGAAGGAGGGAGGGGCCTAGGAAAGGGAAGTGACAGTTGTAGAAAGTGGGAAGGGGAGGGGAAATAATGTAAAGGGATAAAAGGGGAGAGGATAATCTCAATGCAAATGATGCAACTTCATAAATACATGGGAGAAATAGGGAAATAGAACCCATAAATATATATGAATTTTACTGCATATTAATCAAAAGGTTCCACAAACTTTGAAAGTTGAAAGTGTAACCCAAAGTGATATAATAATTGCACAGTGGAAAAAGAAAAAATGCTGTATTATTCTGCACTCCACCCACATTTATCAATAAAGGGAAAAAAGAAAAAAGAAAAGAAAAAAATTACAATTTTTTTTTATTGTTAGCTGTTATTCTAGACACTAAAATACTTTCAGATTTTTCTCATTATTTTTTGTCTATCCAACAGGAAGGGAAGAATAAAAGAAAGGAGAATGTAAGGGAAAAGAGTCAAGCAGTTTCTCAGAGGATTGTTACAAATCTGGAAGATGCTACTGGATAACATGTTTTAACAATGCAATGAGAAAATTACAGTAAAATAAGCTACCCCTGTGCATTTATTTCTGAATCTACTCATTCCTGATGCATAGGACAAATGGATTCCAGTTATGCAGTGGGTAACACAGTAATTTGTTCTTTGCTGTGACAAAAGGGAAGAGCATTCCCTCAAGCCAGAATGAATCTTTTGCCATTACTTTCCCCTACAGAAATGTGCTTATGCCTCCGTTACACCAAGGAACACTCTCTGCCAGGCATTAGAATTATCTATGTGCTTGTCTGGGCCCCCCATAGAGTATGAGCTCTCTGAAGCCTAAAATCATCTTGCTCAACTCGTATCCCCTAGAGTTTCTAACACTGTGGTTTACAGCGGCCAATCCATTCCTTCATTTAACACTTACTAAACACCCATTTTTTTGTTAGCCTCTAAAAATATCATGGATTTCAGAGGTTAGTTCATCATAGACAATCAGTCCTCTGTTCATCAGGCACATATTGATCTTGTCCATCATCTAGAATATTGCTCAACATCGTCAATAATTTATCAATGGATAACATAAATGATGGATGGATGTACAAATGTGAAATAAACTTATGGTATGGAACCTAAGATATAATGTGCCAGCCAGAAAAATCAATGTTATAATAAAGAACCATGGAGATTCTGGGGAGTGTAGATTAAGATAAGTGAAATAAAGAACAAGTTATGTGATTTAGGGACTTGGAGAGAGATTAGTGATGCAAAGTAGGAAAGAATCATCTATGAGAGGGCTGAAGTAGCTGATGCCATCACATAGATCATTTACCCTCTTGCCTACCACCATATGTGCCCATTCTGTGTCAGGCATCAGGGCAACACTGGGAACCTGGAGCTCTACCCACCTACCTCTAGAGACACCAGTTTCTAATGTCTGCACTGTCTCCAGTTTATAACCAAGCCTGAAACACAGGCAGTTGACCTCTAAACGCTCATATTGAAATGTAAATGAACTCAGCATCTGCGGAAAGAAGAGGCTTCTTCAGGGAGCTTCAGAAACCCAACAGGGATTGTACACTTCTCCATGCAGAACATCACATTTTAAATTTAAATGATGAAGACCATGAACAGACAGTTGGCAGCCCTCTAATGGATATGTTATTTCAGATAGCATTTCTCTTTCATTCAAATTACTGTATTTTGGGGAACTTCCACATGGTGTGTAAATGAAGGGAGAATTCTACAGGGATTTGAAGCCTAGTGGTTCTGATATTACTTAAGAGTTTGGTAAAGCCATGGCATAATACTATTCTTACTATACCAAGACCAAACTCCTAGGCCAGCGCTTTCCTACTTAGCCCTCTCTGTCCATCTTTGTTGTCATCTTTTTTCCCCCCCAAATTCCACTGCTGCTGTTGTACATATAGCACAATTTATATACAAAAGATCCCAGATCAGACTGAGATATTTGTAGAATTAGCACTCTCTACTTTTGAAACTTGTGATACTCCTGCGTCTTCCTCCCCAGCTGCTGGGATGACAGGCGTGAAGAGGATTTAAAATATTTACTGATGAAGATCAAAGATCATAGCCTTCAATATGGGTTACGACTAAACATCAACAAAACGAAAGTCCTTACAACTGGGTCAGCATGCAACTTCACAATCAATGGAGAAAAGATTGAGGTTGTCCAAGATTTTGCTTTGCTTGGCTCTATAATCAACACCTGTGGAAGCAGCAGTCAAAAAATCAAAAGACGCATTGCTCTAGGAAAAGCTGTGGCAAAAGATCTCTTTAGAGTATTGAAAAGCAAAGATGTCACATTGAAGACGAAGGTGCATCTGACTCATGCCATGGTATTTTCAGTCAGATCATATGGTTGTGAAAGCTGGACACTGAACAAGGGAAACAGAAAAAGAATTGATGCTTTTGAATTGTGGTGCTAGAGATGTCTATTGAATATACCATGGACTGCCAAGAGAACCAACAAATCTGTCCTAGAAGAAATGCAACCAGAGTGCTCCTTGGAAGCAAGAATGGCCAGACTGCATCTTACATATTTTGGACATGTGGTTAGGAGAGATCAATCCCTAGAGAAAGACATCATGTTTGGGAGAGTGGCAGGTCATTGCAAAAGAGGAAAACCCTCCACCAGATGGATTGACACAGTGTCTGCAGCAATGGTTTTAAACATAAATAAGATTGTTTGCCTGGCACAGAATTGGCAAGTTTTTCAATCTGCTGTACATAGGGTCACTATGAGTTGGACTCGACTCGACGGCACCTAACAACAACATCTTTTGAAAATTTGAGATTTACTTCATTTGTTCATTTATAAAATGTTCTCGACTTCAGGTTTCTGACATTAAGTGATACAAGAAAGTTTATGTTCCATTAAGGCTTTTATTTCTAATTAAAATTAACAAGCATACTAAATGAGAACTCTACCCTTATAACAAATGCTGTAATTAAAATGAATTAGAAAATTACAAAAATGAAATACATTGCTATCTACAAACCTCTTGCAAAGAATTCAAACTCAAAATACACAGTGTACAAATTGTACACATGAAAGATTAATTACCATTTTTAATACAAGAGATGATTAGGTTAGAAGTAGATCCATGGAAGATGATAGACATGGGATCATTTTTATTAAAAAGTATATATGAAGCTTCTTTCTGAGTGTGCTTGCAGCCATACCACTGAGACATCTGATCCCCTCAGATCTCAGAAGCTAAGCAGGGTCAGGCCTGGTTTGTACTTAGATAGGAGTCCACATGGGAAAACTGGGTTCTGTAGGCTTGGGAGAAGAATCTGGCAGCCCAGTTCTCCCAAACGATCAACCATCAAAAACCTTATGAATAGCAGAGAAGCATTGACAATAGTCCTGGGCATGGCACAGTGTCAGGTAGTGTTCGAACTGTTGTGCATAGGGTCATTATGACTTGGCAACACCTAACAATAACAACAACAACTTTTTGAGTGTGATACTTACTGTACCAATAGTAGTGACTTCTTCATTGTATATACAACTTTAAAATAACAAACATGTCACTTTTGGCCATAACAGTGATTATTTTCAATCAAACTCTTTTATTCAGATATATTTCAAATGAGAAGAGATGACGGATGGAAGTATCTTGCAGATGGTAGATGCCAGGTGCTCTATAGTCATTATCTAACTTAACTCTCACAGCAAATATACAAGCTAAGCATTATTTTCTTCCCTTGTTTAGATGACATTAACTTGGGCTCAGAGAGCTAGAATGAAATGCCCAATGGCATAAAGCTGAAAGACAGTAAAGCAGAATTTCAAAACCCAACTCAATATGACTCTATATATTCCTCTTTCTGAAATACACTAATATCTCCCTTAAACTCCTATAAACATAAGAAGGCTGCTCTTATGAATATCATTTACCTCCCAGAGAAAATGAAAATGATCACCCTCACTAACTTTGGAGAGCAGCACTTGATGTGCAAATGAGAGATTATATGTAAAATATCTTGACTAAAAGTAAAGGATGGGCTGGATTTTAGCTTAGTTAGTGGTGCTCTGCATTTTCTGAGGACCCTGGTGTTTAATCCTCAGCACTGCAAAAAATGGGAGAAGGATGTGGCAATCTACTCCCCCCAAACAGTCCCGAAACAGTCAGCCAAAACCCTGTGAGGGTCTCAAGGAGTCGGACCTGTTGGTGCTGTTGACAGCACCAACAATAGTAAACAACAATAGTAAAAACAACAATAGTAACAGATAATATTTTTTGAGAAATTACTATTATTTTAACCATAAAAAAATCTATTAGCAGATATCATTAGCCTAAATTTTTATATAAGGAAACAAGTTCATATATGTTGAGCTTTTCTAAAGACAAAGAGATTGAAAACATCAAATTGTAAAGCATTGCTGGCATCTGGAATGAAAACTTTTTTCAGATACCCTGGGGCTGTACTAACATAGAGAATCATGGAGGGATATAAGAAAACATTCTCTGAAAAATTAAGTTCTACACTTAGTCTTAGCTTAACTGCACCTACATGGCATTATTGTACGAACAATGCAACACATCCTGCATCCTTTCCAGTAGACTGGGATTTTTCACTGTGTATTGAAGACAAGGTCCAAAACCAAGGAAAACACTAAATTGAATATCCTCAAGAATACTCAGTGAGAAACTGATTTTTCCTGCTTCATATAATTCTGTAAAACTCCAAATTGGGGTTTGTGATAGGCATTATCTCAAACTAATCTTTGCATTTATAGCAGGCAGCACAATGTGATTTTAGAGGCTTGGGATTCAAATTATAGCTCTTCCCTTGTCAGTTATATATCTTATTTGGGCAAGTCAATAAACTCATCTGAGCCTTAGTTTGCTCAATTGTAAACTAATGGCAACAGTAATATTTGAGAATAAGGAGATAGATTGAATGGGAAAGTCAGACAAGCCATGGATCATTGCATTATACCAGATTAAGATTAATTTACAAACTATAGATTTGAAGATTCTCCGTAACAGTTCTTGAAAGAAATCTGAGTAGGTTCATTGTAGACCAACATCTGTCTACAGCAAAGCAATTCAGAATTGAGCCATTACTGTCCTTTGAAAAACATTCCTGCATTGTAAGCCTAGTTATTGTTGAAGGTCAATGTGTGGGCCCGTTCTTATGTGTTAACTCCAACCAGTCTCTAGAGGTTTCTACTCTGTGCCTGAAACATTTCCTTTCCCTGATTAGTCTCTATGATTAATCCATTTTAAAAATCAGAATGGAAAGTCATAGAATAAAGAATATAAGTGATTCACAGATATTTCAGCTACATCTAATCTGTTATGCAAAGGGATGTTTTATGAAATATTATCTTATTTAAAAAGAAATAATAAAGATAAGCAACTATTTACATACACTACTCACCTTGCCATCATGAATATGCATTGATTTCATTATAACCTGGGCTTTAATTCCTTTGATTCCTGGGCTTTCCAGCTCAACACAATTTAGCTCAGTTGGTAGAGCGCTGCGCTGCAGTCTCTGAGGTCCTGAGTTCGATTTCCAGCACCGCAAAAATGGGAGAAGGGCCTGGCAATCCACTCCCAAGGAAATCCCGAAACAGTCAGCCATTGAAAACCCTATGAGGGTCGCTATGAGTCGGATATTGACTCGACAGCACCTAACAACAACTAGTAACCAGCTCAACACAAGGCTCAGAGAGAGGCGAGGGTGGCTGTCTCCTGATACCTTGTCTTTTAATCAAAATGTAAGATATATTCATTTACCCATTCTATAAGTATTTATCAAGTGCCAACTACCATATATGCCAGGGCAGTTCTAGTCAATGGAATTTCCAGTAAATGCATGTTAAGCATATAATGTATTCTAAAACCAATAAAATCATCTAATAGTATCAGGAAGATCAATACTATGTGCATGCACAAGTTTTAGTTTATTTGATGCCATACAGCCTGAGATTTGAGATTGCTTCGCCACTTTTTAGTTGTATAATCTTGAACAACTCATTCACACTCTGTAAGTACTGATAATGACTACCTCATAAGATTGATAGTGTAAAGAAAGTGTAAGTATACAGCCTAGGCAACCAATTAGTTGCTTATAAAATTGTAATTATGATAATGGTAATGACGATAGCAATGGGACCACTTACATTGTTCCAAATTATTAAATTATGCTGTAGGGATCTTCGTGGGTCTTGGTTTTAGCTCAGTTAGTAGAGCACTGCTCTGTGCTCTCTGAGGCCCTAGGTTCGATCCCCATCACCACAAAAATGGACGAAGGATGGGGCAACACACTCCGAAACAACTCCCAAACAACCAGCCATTGAAAACCCTCTGAATAGCAGAGAAAAAATGACACAGTGCCAGGCATGTAGTGTCAGGTAGTGCTTTGTTCTCTCGTACATAGGGTCGCTGAGTTGAACCTGATTCTATGGCACCTAACAACAACAGCCATCTTCATAATTTGGCTGCATAGAATATGTATCACTTTTCTAATTTTGAGGAATTCTTCATTTTACTTAGATTACGGAAGGATATATGATCATTTCATTAGAAAAACTGAAGTTGCCTTAACATTTTTTTCTCCATTCCTTGACTTCCAGGCAATGGAAATGTAACCCAAGCTCAGTAAACTGGAAAGTCCCTCTCACAAATCTGGAGAAAGTAAAATAAAATAAAAGAGTGACTAGTATTTATTTGCAATAAAATTCAAGATAGGATCCAAATGTACTTATGCTCTGGCCAAATTGCTAAAAGCTGGGCTTCCTGTTTCCTAGAAGCTTAGAGAGATGGTCCAGGTTTTGAAACTCGGTCCTTTAACTCTCAGTACATTCTGGGAAACCCTTATATTCTTCCAAATATTTTAATATTTGGAAGTAATATTTTAAAATATTGATTAATTTACTTAATGGAATCAAGATAAATTGGTTCCCAGTGATTGCAATGAAAATCATGACATGAGTGAAATTGTTGGCAGAAAAGCAAATGGTTATCAGTTGGATAACTATTTACTAATTATATAAGTTCTAATCAAACTATTAATTTCTACAACATTCGGTATTTTAGCTGTATTTAGTGCTCTACAGGCTTCTACACATGGCTTTGATCTAACAGAGGCAAATTACTTAATTTTATATAAAAGTAAAATCTTGGACCAAAAGATTTCCTGAGAAAGAAAATACAGATGTCAGATTCAATTTGCTACTCTGGCTTTCCCTCATTTGGGATACCAGGTGCCGTGCACCCTGGAGGCTGATTCAACAGCGGGGAACACCCTTCAATCGCTTGCAACTACGTGAATCTGGTAATTCAGTTTAGAGGAAGAATCTCCGGATGAATTCAGTGAATTTTCCTTTCTCTCTTGTCTGTTGAATGAACCTAATTAAATATTGCCTGAGAGCATAAAGGAAACCCTGATGCACGTCTACTTCTGTGCCTCCTCCAAAGACCCTAAGGGACATGGGGGAGGAGGAATGGCAACAGGGAAATCTAAGTAAAGAGTTGAAAATGTCAGGCATGGAGGAAGGCCTTACTGCAGAAAACCTGCTATGTGCTTCAGAGATGAGTAACTAGAGCATCAGTTTCCCAAATCGTTCCTCATGATGTCCAATTACAGCTATATTTCCAGGATTTTAAACCATCCTCCTTTCAGTGGCTCACTACGTGTGCTGCTTTTCCATCTTCCTATGAGCTAGAAGCCTGCAGCTGTAGCCCTGTGGAATCCGATCCCGTCAGATCTCGGAAGCTAAGCAAGGTCAGGCCTGGTTAGTACCTGGATGGGAGACCGCCTGGAAACACCAGATGCTGTAGGCTTGGGAGAAGGACCTGGCAACCCCCTCCCAAAAAAATCAGTCTGCCATTGAAAACCCTAGAACAGCAGAGAAGCACTGACAATAGTGTTTCCCCTGTTGTACAGAGGGTTGCTATGAGTCAGATATCGACTCCACGGCACCTAACAACAACAACAACATGAGCTAGAAACAGGGATGGGGTTTTGCTGTGGCACTGGTGAAGGAGGGCCCCAGCACCAACTCAGCTAATGCTGTCCTGGTTCAGATTCCATCTTGTTTCTTTCCCTGCCTTCTAAATTTTCCTGAGTCTTTCTCCCCTACAGTTACCCTGGATCCCAGGATCAACAGTCTTGATTGATAAACATCCTAAGATGAAGGACCAGCGGAACAGAGAACTTCTTGGCACCAACAAAGCCATGCATGGCGCACCTTGAGATAATGGCCCATGGTCATGGTCAACTAAACCATAGCCAATCCAAGACATCTGAGTCTGTGTCCTATGTCACACTGAGACTGCTGTATGTGTCTGAAAGGCAGATTTAGGTCAGTAGACCTCGTCTCTTCCTAGTGTAGCCATGTAGCAATTAAAACTCTTTTCCTGCCTTGGTCACTACTCAGCTCCTTGACTGAATTTGCAGGCCAGGTGGCTGAGCCTAGTCCATGTGGACGCCCTGGACTGGGAGGAGTCCAAGTGGACTCCCTAATTCCAGTAACACTAGGAAGGCATTGCGGCAAGGGGATCTAGGAAGATAGAATCCTTTAGAACTATAGCAAGTCCACTGTATAAGGTTCACTAATAAGATGCAGTCCTGTCAAATAACATCTTTATCTCAATGTGAAATTAAAACACTTTCCCATTACTCAATCCATGATCATTTGGAATGAAGTAAAAGTAAATTCAAAATCAAAAGGACCTACTCTCTGAGACCGACGGTCAAATCTTATACTAGGAAGATTTGGCAGCTCTTGCAGGACAGATTTAAAAGCCTGAGTGCCAAAGATCCAGACAGCCAGGTTTTCTGACATGCAAACAAGTTGGTTTATTATCCTGACCTCACAGAGGGAAGACAGAGCGGAGTGGCTAGACTTGCTCTCAGGTTAGAATTGCTGCATTTTGGCTCCTTTATACAGCAAAAAGTGCATGGAGAAAAGAGAAGAGGGCGTTCCTCTGTCCTCAGGGTTGGAATCCACATTGATTCTGCATTCTATCAAAGGTGGTCCAGCCACTATTCTGGAATCTAACTCAACGATTACTTTTTTTCCTTAGAAAATGAGTGCGGATGAATCATCTTCTCCAGGGGCCACAATTTGAGATTAATGTGAAAATATTATTTAACTCTAGCATTGTGCCAACATTAACCTATCGGGTTGTGGGCAAGAGATGACTGTGCACTTTACTCCATGGATGCTATAACACAGAGGGAATATTAAGGTAGTTTTATTAAAAATAATAATAAAGAAAAACAAACAAAATACCTTCCTAGAAGTGACCATTTTTAGCTCAGGGCAAAGAAGACTATAATGAATAATCCAGTGCCATAGCCCAGAGAAAACACAGAAATGCTAGGTAGAATTGAAAAGTAATAGAGGGTGAGCAGTAAGAGATACCACATAAACAAACCAGGTGTTAAGTAGCTGGTTCACTTTCATCCAGGTGGCCTCATATTAAATTTTCAGATACATATTTCTCTGCTTATTTTTCCAATAACTCTGTAAACTGACAAGTAGTTTTTACAGGTTAGATCAGCTGTAGAAATATATAATGATTTTCCCAAGATTACAGAGCTAGAAAATGACAGAGAAGTAATACCGCTAAATATAGCTTTTAATATGGCTTGGGTTACCTAGTCACAGCATAGATAAGGTATCCTATATTATAAAACACTATTGAATGTTGTTTTTTATTTTACTAGAATTTCTCAAATGCAATGTACACCAATGAAAACACAATATGCAAAGCACTCTAGCCTGAAACATTTGTGGCAATAAGAGTTTGCTGTCTACAAATACACAAAACTCTTAGGCCTCTTTCCACTGTATCTAATAGAAACTTGGAAACTTCATTTGTGCTTCATTTGTCCATGCAATGCAATTTGTGACTGAATTCTTTTGTGGACTTATACATTTTGTTTGTTCTGAAGTTTGGGGATTCTTACCTATGTGAGATTGCTAGAGAAAATATTATATTAAAGAAATATTCTTAACAATGAAGTTATATATTGAAGTTGACTAAATGATGAAGACTATGTGGTATGGACTGAATTGTTCACTGTCTCCTCCTGAAAGTTAATATAATGAAGCCCTAACTACCCATTTTGGAAGATAGGTTTAGGTGAAATCATGAAGGCATGAAGGTGGGACCCTCACAGTGGGATTAGTGTTTTTGTAGAAAGGACCCCAGGGTCCCATGTTTCTCCCTCTCTCTCTGTCTCTGTCTCTCTCTCTCTCTGTCTCTCTCTCTCTCCCTTTCTCTCTCCCTCCCTCCCTGCCTCTCTGCCTCCATCCCTCCCTCTATCATTGTCCTTTTTTCTTTCTCTGATGAATGAGAACACAATGAGAAAGAGATAATCTATAAGCCAAAAACCAGAGATGAGCCCTCATTAGAACCCAATCATGCTGTTACCCTGGTCTTGGACTCCCAGCATCCAGAACTATCAAAAAATTAATTTCTCTTGTTTACGTTACCCAGTCTATAGTATTTTGTTATGGCAGTTTATTCTAAGACACTATGTTAAGTGCTTTGCAGGTCCTACTCCATGGTCTCAGAAGATCTCTATCACGTAGGCATTTAATATCATCTCGAATTTATAGCTGAAGACAGTGAGAAAAGAGAGTTTAAGCAATTTGTCCACTGTCACAGAGCCATTAAGTTGCACAGGTAGGAAATAAGTCTAGCCTGACAAACACCAAAGCTTATGGAAAACCATTTCACTATGATGTCTTCATTGTGTATACCCTTTAATTTCTACAAACTGACCACACATAAATCAGTTAATTTAATCAATGTGTTGCATTTATTAATGTGTGAGTTTACCTTATATTGCTCTGTGGAACTTTTTTAGATCTAATGGATCCCACTCTTCTTACAGTTACTATCTGAAAGATGCACATTAGGGGCAGTTTTCATTAACCTCTAGCTTTGACTTCTCCATGTTTCCATTTGGCCTTCTTTCTACTTACAGTTAGTAAAATTGCCCCAGGGATTCCTCATTACCACTGCCTGTCAGATTTCTACTATTAATTGCCTGTACACATCCATCTGTGTAACTGGATACTTGAAATATTTTAAAAAGAATTTATCTTCCCTATGGATAATTACTCCAATTATCTCATTTCCCTATTTCTCTGTTAAATTTTTTCATGCACCTAAATTTGAAACCTTGAAGTGACTCTTGACTGCTCCCTTTTCTTTAACCCTACATTGGGTCTACAAGTTTATCCCACTTTTTGTCTTATAACAGAAGTTTTTGTGACATTCTCAAATTTCAAGGACCCTAAATGCAATAAAATTTTATTTCTTTCTCAAGTCTAATGCTAATCTCTTCCTCATCCAGTAAAATATGAATAATACTGTCAGATTAACCTTCTTAAATGTGTACTTCAATTATATATTTTTTTTCTTTTAAAGTCATCAATAATCACCTATTATATAACATGTTTTTGTTTGCTGTTCTTGAGTCATGTCCTACTCATAATGATCCTCACAGGATTTTCAAAGACTGATTGTTTGGGGATTGCTTTGGGAGTAGATTTTCATGTCCTTCTCCTGTTTTAGCTGTGCTGGAGATTGAACCCAGATCCTCAGAGCATGCTGCTCAGCACTCTACCAATTGAGCTAAACTCCAACCCATTATACACTATATGGATTATATATAGGTATATATTATATGGATAATATCTAGGTATATTATATATAAATTGTTAGGTACCATTGAGTTGGGTATGACTCATAGCAACCCATTGTACAGCAGAACAAAACACTTCTTGAAACTGTAATGGATATGATCTTTTTTATATTTGAACCCATTGTTGGAGCCAATATGTTGCTTCTCATTTTGAGTCATGCCACATCAGCAAAAGGAAGTCCCATGGCTTTACTCCATTCCCATCATTAAGGCTGACTCTTCTTTGAGGAGGCAATTTTTCCTAAGTAATCTTTTGAATGGCTTCCAGCCTGGGGGTCTCATTTTCCGGCACTATATTTGACAGTGCTTCTCTGCTGTCCATAGGATTTTCAACGGCTGTTTGGGGCGTGGGCCAGGTCCTTTTCCCTAGTCTATCTTAGTCTGGAAGCTCAGCTGAAACCTGTTTACCACAGGTGGCCCTGCTGATATCTGAAATATTGATGACATAGCTTTCAGAATCACAGCAACACCCAAGTGCCCACAACATGACAAGCTGAGAGACATGTGGAGGATTATATATGTGTGTGTGTGTGTGTGTGTGTGTGTGTGTAATTTGTTGTTAGGTGCTATCGAGTTGGTGTCTGATTCACAGCAACCCTACGAACAACAAGTGAAACACTATTGTTATTGCTTCTCTGCTATTCATAGGGTTTTCAAAGGCTGATTTCTTTGGGGGGTGGGGAGTGGGTTGCTGGGTCCTTCTGCTAAGCCTATAGCATCTGGTGTTCCCAGGCGATCTCCTATCCAAGTACTAATCAGGCCCAACCCTGCTTAGCTCCTGAGATCTGATGGGATCAGACACCACAGTGGTATGGCTGCCGATATAGATATATAGATATATAGGGGTGTGTGTGTGTGTGTGTGTGTGTGTGTGTGTGTGTGTGTATGTGTGTGTTTTATTTATCAACTCTATTTTTCAGTTTGTTTAATGTTCTAAGCTTGGGATAAATATTTTGCCTCCAATTCTCCCTCTCACAGTGCAACCAAAATCAGCACTCAATTAAAACACTAACCATATCATTAAGCACTGATCTCCCACTGCACCAGTATTCTCTTCTATAATACCTACAGCTCTTCAGTTGCACTTTAGTCATTTTTACTTACCATCCAAAACCTTGTGTTAAAAGTATCTCCAAATAAATTCTAAAGTACCTGGAGGCAGAGATGAAATACTAACAAGTCTTTATATCCTCTCTTAAAACTAGCTCAGGATCTTGCTTAATGGATGTTTTAGGAAAGGAGAGCTTGATAAAGGAAAATATAAAAATTTAATAAACACCCTAAATTTGTATCAAGACTTCATTCACTGAAAAGAAATTGTATCCCATTTAGGGTGTATTTAGTATCTGCTCTGATAATCATGAAACCTTCAGCTAATCAGTAAAATATTTTGGGAGCAACAGCTCAAATATTCTGGATATATTCCAAAAGAAATTGAATTGAGAGGGTCAGTGGGAGTCACCATGGTAACAGTTGGATCCTCCAATTCTTGCGTTACTTTAGTGTAGACTGGCATGTATATATCCTGACAAAAGTCTGGGAATTGCTGCCCATATGGAATAGGGGAAAGTTATAGCAAGTCAGAGTAGTTAATAGCTGCTAGAAATCCTCAAACATCTAGTAGCTTAACCCAGTAGAAACATCTTTCTTGTTCACATAACAGCCTTAAGTAGATTGTGATGCTGTCTTGAGTCTTCCAAGTGACTCAAGCTCTTCCTATCATATGACCTTGTCATCCCTGAAGCCTTGTTTCCAGTCACGTGGATGCCAGAGGGAGAGTGAACCCAGGATCTCCTGAGAATTTTCAGGCAGCAAGACTATAAGTGGCACACATCACTTCACCTTATATTCTGTTGCTCAATAGTAGTCAGGTATTACAAGATAGGTTTGCAAATATTGCTGTCCTGTGGGCTCAAGAAAAGGAATGAACTTGAGAATGTAGCGTATCTCAGCCACAGTGAGGCTCTTAACACAAGAAAGAATTACATATCTGGATCTGAAGGATGTTCTGGATGGAGTAACCACAGAAAAGGCATTTGCACTGGGTTTATTAGTAGTAGCAAAATTCTTTTAACAAAAGATTCCTTCAATTAATAGCTAGATATTCTTTAATAGGATTCAGTAGCAGAGCCCTGGCTTAATAATACCCAATTTGGTATTGCTGTTTATTCTCAAACTCAAATATTTCAACTACGCATCAAGTTTACCCATGCCTGACTATAAATTTCCTCTTGTACTTTACCTCTATTCATTTCTTAGTGCCTTTCCTACTAACTCCAGTCAATCCAGTCCATTTATGTCTCTGAAGACACCATGCAAATTTCAAGCACCCAATCAGAGGCAGAATACCATCATTACTGACCATGATCACATAGAAATCCTCTTCACAATGGACTCTTCTGCTTTAGCTGTGCTTTCCCATTCACTCACACTATTCTCTTTTCTTGGCCTGTCCTCTGCACTAACCCATATCATGTCCATACTCTCATCCAATTATCCTTGCATACTCTGACATGCACTGATTTTTCCTGTCCATAGACTTCTATGACTCCTATTAGTCAAGTTACACATTCTAGCAAAGCTTTCTAACCTGACAGATACTGTGGCAGAATGGCATGCTAGTCAATGTTATTTCAAAACAAACAACAACAAAAACCCAGAAAATCAAAAGTCAAAATGAAGCCAAACCATTGCAAAGATTGCTACTTCAAGCCCTGCTTTTGCTCAGATCCTTTACCAGCTTCTTATTTCACAGGAGTAAAAGTAAAATTCAGTGTAATGGCCAAGAAGGCTCTGTAAAATACCTTTCAACCTCTGCTATCATCTACTAGCTTCTCCTTAATTTAGTTCCCTTCCACACTGGCCACCCAACTGTCAGCTAAAGTGATGGCTGATATACCTATTTAGGCTATCTGAGATTTCCTTTTTATGAGGAGGGTACTGAGGATGGCACCCAGGGCCTCATGCATGATAAGTAAGCACTCTACCACTGAGCTGCATGCCTCTGCCCTAGCTGTGACTTCCTACTTCTGGATCATCTTTCCCCAAGTCCACCTGTATCACTCCCTTTCCCTTACTGGACTTCATATAAACCTTTCTTGCCACAGCCATTTCTAACCATATTGTCTGACAAGGTCCGGATATGGGGAAGAGAGGTTCAAGGAACTCATCTTCCAAGAAATGGATGGGGATGAAGAAAAGGAAAATGTGCTTTTTGCTTTCTAGGAATAGGATTACTGCTTCTAATTATTATGATTACTTTATGTTTAGGACTAATACTCATAACTAATATTGTATTAAACTCTAATGAAACAAATGCTGAGAGAATGATACGACTGAGGGAATTTGTAAATGAATTAGAAGTAATGACCTCCAATTGTAAAGGTTATGTGGACAATATTCTAGTTAAAGCTGACCAGCAACTTCCACCCTGGAACCCAAACATTAAATGATTAATGCTTCAGCTGCAACAGGCTGAGTTGTTAGCCCCTAATTGGATTGAAGTGGCCCAATTTATGATAACTAAGGTTTACAAGGGGCTGGGATTTAGCTCAGTGGGTAGAGCGCTGCGCTGCAGTCTCTGAGGCTCTGAGTTCAATTCCCAGCACCGCAAAAATGGGAGAAGGGCCTGGCAATCCACTCCCAAGACAATCCCGAAGCACTCAGCCATTGAAAACCCTATGAGGGTCGCTATGAGTTGGATACCGACTCGATGGCACATAACAACAACAACAACAACAAGGTTTACAAAGAAAGTATAAAACAATTAAAAGAAGACACATGCCTGTTCCCTCAGTACAAAAGTCTCCTTGACAATCTATGTCTCCCAGCTGGGGAAAAGAGTAAATACACAACATGGAGAGATGCTTATCTATCTAAAGGCAAACCTTGGTTCCCAGCTATAGAAAAAAAAGTAAAGGCTGATGTTTTGGTCTGCCTGACCCTCCACTGTCTTACATAGAAACATATAATGAGCAAGGGGTTAAAATGATAAATAAGGATAGAGTTCAAACACCCTATTATAGCTTATCATTTATAAAAAGCCTGAGAAGAGATGGACCTTCCAGGTGTTTGTTATCTAACAATAATAAAGTTTATGCTTTGAACTATAGGTTGTTATGATTAACAAGTGCTTGTGAAACTTTTTTCATGAATAACTACATGTGCTATTCTTGCTGCTTGCATGACCTAAGCCTAAAGAAATTGTGTAAAACATTGAGCTGTTTGAACAATAAATGGAACAGATTCACACTTCCTCTGAGCTGTTGTGTTTCTGTTACCCACCACCACCGACTCCTTACCCGCCTTCGGGAAACCCTGGATCCTAGGCTGTAGCTGGACTACAGCACTTTCTCAGTAAGGTATTCCCTGATCCACTCTATGTAAATTGCATCCTTCAACATGCTAAATCCCATTCTTCCGTATTACTTCATCATATAATATGTTTTTTACTTATTTATTTTGTGTTGATTTGCATCTCCCTGGCAAGAATGCATGCTCTGCTAATGTAACTTTTTTGGGGGTATTTTGTCTAGCACTACAGACCCAGCATTGAGGAAAAAAATAATAGTATGTAGTAGGCACTCAGTATGTATTTGATGAATGTATAGATAACTTTTTAAGTTTTAATAGTGCTTCATTTGTTCCTGAGGAGAATTTAGCTATCCTGAAGTTAAGTACCAGATTCTATTTCTGCAATGCTCAATGTTGTAAAAAGTTAATAATAATTTATTAATGTAAATCATCTAAAAATTGTCGAACTCTTTCACACCATTCTCTCAACAACCTAACCTTTGATAGAAAGCTCTCTTGTCACTTCAGAGGCATATCACAGCCACAGGCAACAGTAATTTTTTATTTAGTAGCCATCTGGCTTGGGTGTTCTCTAGAATTTATAAAGGTTGTGACACTGGCAATTACTGAAATGTCAAAACACTTGGCCAAATATGAGGGCTGTGAAAACAATCATCTTACATAGTTGCCATGGTGATGTGGGTAAACTCATATATAGCATCTGGCATGAGTCAGAAAATTAATATTAAAAATAGCTCTCTGTATTGGCTCAGGGAATGGCACCTGCTGTAAGCCAGGTATTCTGTACTAAAATGCCTACATATGTATACTAAGGCCACAGAGAGGCAGAGATTTTTAGTGCTGTGTTCTAATAATATCCTGTCAATCATCATTTCAGGGCTGAAGATTATTGGGAACACATTTATAAATACCAAGTCTTGTATTTTATTTATTTACTTATTTTCATTAACCGTGAAATTATATATATTTATAAGGCTCCATATGTTGTTTCTATACATGTATTCATTTGGCAGTCTTCAAATCACAATAAACATCCATCTCCTCAAGAATTTATCATCTCTACATGTTGCATTTCTTTTCCACAATAGCTTAAGTATAAATATTTTATAAAGCACAAACTCTTCTCATAACTTTGTAAATACAAAGTTTTAACATAACATTTTTAGAGATCCTTTGAAGGATTTTTATGTGTATTATGCTATTTTTTTCTCATAATGACTCAAAAATGTAAGTATTAGCTGAATTGTATAAATGAAGAAAGTAAGGCTAACTGGCCCAAGGCTTCAGAGCAAGTGAATGGAGGGGCTGAGCTTAATGTGGATCCTCTCTGCAAAGCTCTCACTGAGCTCCACCCACAGTACAGCTCAGCAGAGCCATCTGAGAGTAGGGGAGAATGAGGCCATAGGCAGCCCAAAGGGCTGAGTACAGGGAATAAACCAGCAGGAGAAAAGTCTTCTGTAAAATAAATTTCTATTTTGTTATGGGTCAAAATCACAAGAGATATGAGAGATAAGGGATTTGGCTATTTGCTAGAGTGTTTTGAAGCCTCAGAAATGGGTCTTGAAAGCCAGTTGCCAGGGTATATGCTTGTAGATCCCAGACACTTGGGAGGCTGAGGCAGGAGCATCACAAGTTCAGGACTAGAGGTATCCTGTGCAATTTAGCCAGACTCTGTTTCAAAATAAAAAATAATAAAGGGTCTTTTTTGTGCTGGTCAGTGGTAGAGCACTTGCCTAGTATGTGTGAGGCCCTGGATTCAACTGATCAATACTGAAAAAATATATTGTCTGGCAATTAGGGGATTATTTCTGTTGGTGAGCAATGGCCCACATTTTGTGTATTATTTTACCTGTGGCTTGATATGTAGTGTGTTTTGAACTTGTGACTATGACAAATAACATCACCACGAACATTCTTGCCTAACTACCTTGGAATGTGAATGCTACCATGGGGTAGGAGTAGGTTTAACTTTTGAAGAATGAGCAACCATTCTGCAGAGGGACATGGCAATCTTTCAGGATTCCCAAGCAATCCCCAAACAATCAGCCACTGAAAACTCTATGAATAGCAGAGAAACACTGACACAGTGCTGGGGATGGTGGTGTTGAGGAGTGTTTCCTTCTATTGTACCCAACTTGTCGGTACCTAACAACAACAACAACAACAATGTGAATGAGCAATGGTTTTGAGAATTCTTTATGCACTTACCTAGGATCCTCGCATCTTCTTTCAAGAAATGACTGTCCAAACATTTTGCTCATTTTTTGACTACATTTTTTGTTTGTTTTTTGCAGTAATGGGGGCTAAAGCCAAGGCCTGGCACATACCTTTCAAACGCTCTACTTCTGAGCTGCACCCTCAGCCCCCTTTTTTATTTTTTATCTTGAACCAGGGTCTAGCGAAGTTATGCAGGCTGTCCCTGCCCTCTGTAATCAAAATCCTCCTGTCTCTGCTTCCTGATTCACTGGGATTGCAGAGTACACCACCAAACTGACTTGACTACACTGCTGAATTATTATCATCATTATTACTATATTACAAATTCATTTATCCTGAAACAGATCTCTCACACTGTGGCGTCCCTTTTCATTCTGTTTACAAAGTCATTTGCAATGCAAGTATTTTAAAATTTTGATGAAAATCTGACTTAATTACTCATTTTTGCTTTTTGTATCATACATAAGAAATCTTTCCTAACATAAAGTCACAAAAGGTTTTTCATATGTTTCTTTATATGTTTTATAGATTTAAGATTTAAATTTGTATCTATAGACATAAGTTTGAGGCTGGCCTGGGCTACATAGAGAGACTCTGACTTAAGAGGGAAAAAAATAAAACTGATTTGGACTTCATTTTTATATTTGTTGTCTGGTATAGAATAAATGATTTTTGGGTGGTGGGCCCTAAGAACACCCAAATCTTCCAGGAAAAAAGCTTATCCTCTCTCCACTGTATTGCTTATGTACTTTTGTCAAAACCAGTGTTTCAAGTAAATGCAAGTTTGTTTCTAAGCTCGCTGTACTGTTACACTGATTTATTTGCCAGGTTTGATACTTAATGTTTTTTATTCTTGTTCCTTTAGATTAAGTCTTGAAATTGGATGGAAAGAGTCCTCTAAAATTTATTCTTCTTTTTCAGAGTTGTTTAGAGTATTTTAGGCCCTTTGCATTTTCATATGAATTTTTAATATGCTTGTTAATTTCTGTTAAAAAAAAGACTGCTGTGTTTAGGTCAGCAGCATATATACTACAAAACAATTGACTGCTAAAATTTTAATTGAATTCTTTGAATTTACAAATCAATTTTGGGCAAATTGACATAGTACTATTGAGTCTTTCTAGCTACAGATACTGTATATCTCTCCAATTATTTAAATATTCTTTACTTTCCTGAGCAAAATTGGTAGTTTTCAAGGTTTAAGTCTGCATATCTTTTGTCAGAAATACCTTTCACTATTTTATATGTTAAATATTGTTTTATGTGGCACAGATTTCCCACAGACTTACTGGCATATATTTGAAGAAAATTATATATATTGAAAGTAAAAAAAGGGATGCTTTGGTGCATATGCATTGTTTAATGATTGCCACAATGAAGCTAACTAACACACTATCCCCTTATACAGGATGTGGAAGGAACATCTGATATCAACTGAAATCACCTTTTCATATATCTGTTGGGCATATATATGTGTGTGTACTTTTGAGAAATGTTGATTCAGTGCTCATTATAATCAGATATTTGTTTCCCTGTGGAGTTAATTTTCTTGTATATTTTCAATATTAATCCTTTTAAGATACATCATTGCAAATATTTTCTTTCATTCAATAGATTGCCTTTTTACTCCTTTGCTTGTTTTGTTTGTTGTGCAGAACCTTATAGTTTGGTGCAATCTCATTTGTCTAATATTGTTTTGTACTCTGTGATTTTAGTATTGTATTCAAAAAAATTGCCCAGCTCAATGTCAGAAAGATTTTTCCTTATGTTTTCTTCCAGAAACATGAGCCTTTAATTCATTTGGAGTTGATTTTCAAATATGGGGTCATATAAGGGTTCAATTTCATTCTTCTGCATGTGACTATCCAGTAAAGGTGGTACTAATTTCTTTTTGAAAATTTAATTTCTGATTGATTGCTGCTAATATGTAGAAATACAAGAGGATTTTATGCATTGATCTTTTATCCTGTAAACTTAATAAACTCATTTAAATTCCTTTTTTGTAGATACTGCTGGATTTTCTAGGTAAGCAACTATGTTATATACTAATAAAGACAGTTGAGAATTAAGTTCCTTTCATTATCATAGAAAAATATCTTTGAAATTAGCTGAAAAACTCTCTGCTTATTCCCAGTTTGCTGTGAATTTTATGAAAAATGATTAGATTTTTATCATTTAAAATTTTATAAGTTGTTAATACAGTAAATTACATTGATTAATATTTGCATATTAAACCAATTTTACATTTTGGGTAAATCCTATTTGGTCAAGAAAAATTATATTTTTACATATCATTGGTCTGTTTTTACATATCATTAGGTCTGTTTTGTTTCAAATATTTACATCAACAATCAAGATGTATATTGGTCTATATTTTCCTTGTGATTTCTTCATATGGTTTTGGCAATGCTGTACTCATTGAATGAATGAGGAAGGATTCCCCTTCTGCAATTTTCTTGTAGAGTTTATGTAGCATTTATATCCTAGATCTTAAATATTACCCTCACATGAATGTGTGACTAGTACTCAGCTCATATGTCTAGAGCTCTCTCTTCAAGTAGTCTCTCCTCTTTTCCTGTGCTCTGCAAACTCTAGCTTCCTTGGATTCCCCAAACTCAATTCCATCTCCTAAGCTCAGCAGACTCACTTCATTCATTTTCTGTCTTCTGAGAATAACTATCTTTCACTGCTTGGTGTCCAGTGTCTTCATAACTGTCGCTTTACATATTTTGTCTGGCTTTGCTGTTGTTATTGATTTTGTTCTTGTTGTTATTTTGAGCAAGAGATTAAGTCTAGTCTTCATTACTTTATCTTTATTAGAAGCAGACATTTTCCCATCCATTCCAATATTCAAGTTTCACTACAGTTCTTTAAGTTCGGTGTTGTTTTTAATAATCACCCTTAACTCATACATTAGGAAAATGAAACTCCGAAAGGTGTAGTAGTGGTTACAAGTCGAGTTTCTTTGTAAGTTTCCTGGGTCTAAATCCAATGCTTTACACAATGCACCTCTCTTATTCAAGCAACTGATTCAACAGCTTCCTAGGTCACTCTGGCTCATTTAAAATACTTTAAAAAAATTCTTGTGTTCTAATTCTAATCTTTAAAAGTTTGGAGAAAAACGTCATCTCTAAATCAATGGTTTCCCTTTAAAATTTCTTTGAACAAATTTTGATGGTGGATATTCATCATGGAAAATCACATCCACCAAACACTAAGATAGATAATTACTCTCATTTCTTAAATTCTGGAATTCAAATGAGAACTGTGTCAGATTTTCATCTGGGTCCTTGATCTCACACTGTGTTTCAGTTCCTTAAAGAAGATCTTATGATAGAGAATATTTTTATTTCTATATATATATATAT
>VMDO01010105.1:46697-73419 GCA_007922755.1 Pedetes capensis
TATATATATATATGATAGGAAAACCTTTAAATGTCAAAAAATATCACATACTGTACAAATGTGACTTGGACTTAAAAAATAGACAGCAGCATTAAACTAAAGTGAATTTGATAATTCTTAAAATCAACTCACAATTTGTTAATCTCACACTGTGTTTCAGTTCCTTAAAGAAGATCTTATGATAGAGAATATTTTTATATATATATATATATATTATATATATATTATATAC
This sequence comes from Pedetes capensis, assembly GCA_007922755.1. Taxonomy (NCBI): domain Eukaryota; kingdom Metazoa; phylum Chordata; class Mammalia; order Rodentia; family Pedetidae; genus Pedetes; species Pedetes capensis. The sequence goes on from VMDO01010105.1 coordinate 46,930, forward strand.
ATATCATATATATATGATATGATATATATATCATATATATATATATATATATATATATGATAGGAAAACCTTAAATGTCAAAAAATATCACATACTGTACAAATGTGACTTGGACTTAAAAAATAGCAGCATTAAACTAAAGTGAATTTGATAATTCTTAAAATCAACTCACAATTTGTTAATCACAACAGCTTATGCATGCATGCTAGAATATGTCAGGAATAGCTCAGTCCACTGACAATATTCAATCACATAAGAATTTCATACCCAGACTCAGTGACAACCAGCCTACAGATTGGGAACCACTGTGCTAGCTTCTGTAATCATTGGAATGCTACCTGGTTCTCCAAGAAATAAAGTCATATTTACCTAACAATATTTATAGAGTATTTGGTATAAATATAAAGCATCATGCTGGGAATTTAGAAAACAGGTAAGAGAGGTATTTATAATTTAATGAGAAAGAGGACTATAAAATATTTACATGCTGGTGAATGATATGAAAATTGTATTTCTATGTTGATAAAATATAGTGGGAAGAAATCCTATTGTCTGAAGTTGCTTCAGACTCTGTGGAGATGGTGTCTCTGTTTTCTCTGGAAGAAACGGCTCTCTATGTGGCAAGGTAACCGTATCACCAGCTTCGGTTTCAAAAGGTGAGCATTCCCTCTCTAAGGGTAGAGGAAACACCAACAAACTGAACAGCTTTACCTATGAAATGGAGAGGTGTTGATTTTGGTGTAAGGAAATGCTGAGAAAAGAGGAGGTAAGCGTTTCACAGAAGGAAGGTGAGAAATCAAGTAACATGACAGCAAAAAGTTGGTGGGAGGTCTAGGAGTATGTGGGAGGTAATGTGGAAAAATACTAGACTAGAAGAAATTCTTTTTGGATATGATGGCTGAAAGACTTTTATGGAGATAAAGGCATGGTACTGAGGTAAACTCTTATTAAACTAAAATATCATGGAGAATTTCAAAATTCATAACTATATATAATTTTTTCCTCAAAATAAATGCATACTAGTTGCCAATCAACATAACAATCTCACTACAACCCCAGCCAAGTCCAATTGGCTACAATACTATTATGTAGTTTTAAACCTATTTACTTCATCTTTATCATATTGACAATAGTTTGGCACACATGTAGATGCCTGCATGAGTAGTTATTTGGGCCATCAAAAATGGTGGATCTGTGTTCAATATCTGAATTGGGACATAATAAAAAGAAAACAAAAGGTAAAGGTAAGGAAATGTGAATGAAGGAAATAGTTTCAGTGAGAACAGAAACTAGAGAGTTTAGAAACTATGATAATGTAAACTTATTGGAGTTGACAAATATCTTGATGTGGGCTTTTCACTGAGCAAGTCTTACCACATGGAAAAGCACAGACATTTAAATGGGCATGCCATTTTAAATGGAAGATCATAGTGTGAACTGACAGGAGAACAGGATTTCTTGGCTTAAGGAAAGACTTTGAAAATATAAATGGCTAATTGGAAGAGTTTTGACTGCAGGAAAGAATTTGAGTTCTTTTTGTAGATGTAAGAGAAACAAAGGTTTTTAAAAATAGGAGTGACATTTGTTCCTTAGCTGAACACACTTGGGGCTAATTTTCAGCATACATAGAGGAAGGCAACGCTGGTATCAAAATGATTAAGTAGGAATATTTTAACACGAGGTGAGAAATAATGAAAATTAAACTATAACTCCAAAGACATGAACTTAGGCAGTAAAGAAAAGGAGAGAACAGATATGGAAAATGCCCAAGCAGTAGAACTAACAGAATATGCTCACCACTCAGCTATGAGGATAGAACAAGTGAGTACAACTCACTCCTGTGTCATAGGAGGTAGGTGGATGACTGGAGGTATAGAAAGGAAGAAGGCAAAGTTTGGGATGGTGATGTCGAAGTTACGATGAAGTTAATTTTAGATATACACAAGCTCGAAGTGCCCTTAGGACATCTGGGTGTTAATGTCATAAGTGACACTTCTGGCAACCACTGGAGGTGAGGGAGAAATCATAGAAAGGAGATAGTGAATGAATGGAAATGGGGGACAGTGTGACTGTAAAGGAAATAGTGGTTCAATTGATTAACAAATGCAGTAGCATATGGTTATTAAGAAATGATTTTAACTTAAATCTTTATGTGTTATTACTGGATTAAATATAGAATGTTGTTAGGTGCCCTTGAGCCATATCCACCTCATAGCAACCCTTATAGAGCTTTCAATGGCTGATTGTTTAGGGATTGTTTGGGGAGTGGATTACCACATCCTTTTCCCATTTTTGTGGTGCTGAGGATCAAACCTGGGTACTCAGAGAGTGCAGAGTGGCACTCTACCAAGCAAGCTAAACCTCAGCCCAAATACACAATTAAAGACAAATTAATTTTTACTATTTAAAATTTATTATTATTAATTCAAGTCTTCAATAATTATATTAAATAAAATGTACTCAAATCAGTAAATGACTAGTATTAAACATTTAAGGCAAGGATCATAATGAAGTCTTATAGTGTCAGTACATATAAAAGTGAATTATATATCAAAAGCAAAAAAAGAATGTTATGGAGGAAAAATAGAATTAAATCTTTCCAAGATTGCGGAATGGGTACAAGAACCATCTTAAAATAGTTTATATTAGCCTGGCGAAGGGTGTTACATGTCTGTAATCCCCGTGACTCAGGAGGCAGACGGAGGCAGGAGGATTGCAATTTTGAGACCAGAGGCGGTTTGCATAATTTAGCGAGACCCAGTCTCAAAAAGTTAAAAAAAATATGGGCTGAGGGTGCAGCTCTATGGTACAGACCTTGCAAAGCATGCAAGTGCAAGGCCCTGAGTTCAACCCCCAGTACTGGGGTAAAAAAAAGTTTGTATTAAATTAAGGAGTTACTTGGTAATTTTTGTTTGAAAACTGTAAATGAATTATAATAATAAGTAGAAAAAAATCTTAAAAGAGGTGAGAATACAATAATAAAAGTATTGATTAATAGAAAAGAAGGCAGCAAAGAATCAAAGATAAAGAATTTTAAGAACGTATGTTGGACACATAGAAAAGAAATAGTGAATGAGAGAAATAGGAAGATAATACAACGTTAATCCTCTAATTGAAAATTTTCAAACTGCATACATCTGAGAAAGGACTGAACTCATAGTATATGATGAATTCTTAAAATAGATATTAAAAAGAGTGAACTCAAAGACATGTCCACTTGCACCTGTTACAAAAGAGAACAGCAACTTTTAAATAAGCATATTGATTATTATACAATGCAAATTTGATTATGATTTTTAATTATTACATTCTACCTCTTTGGTAAAGTATATTGGTTAAACACTAGACACATGTACATTTAATTCCCAGCTCCAAGTATATAACTTTGAGGCAGTAATTTTGTCTACCTAAGTCTTATTTTTACTTTTTCATCCTTAAAAATGAAGGTAATAATAGTATTTCCCTTATTAAGAACAACAACAGAGGTATTATATATTAAGCATTCATGTTTATATATCAAATAACACCTGCTTTCTCCTAAGATTCCAGTGGATGGCTGGAGGGTGCCTTCCATTATGATAGAGAAGCCCTGTATCTCTGCTCACACGAGACAGCTGCAGCAGCAGTTAGCAGGAGGATTTTATAGAACAGTTTCCATAGAAATAATATTTCCATAGAAATCAATTAAAGAGTATTTTGAGACTATATATATATATATATATATATATATGATCTCCACCAAAGAAGAGAGATGCAAAGGACTATTTGAGAGAAAAAGCCAAATAAAAAGGATTGGGAAATAAGAACAGTAGCACAGAAGAGGGTGCATATTAACTGAAAAAATTCCCTTGAATATGTGCTGTGAGGGCTTTTCACCAACTGCTTAGCAAAGAGGAGCTGGAGATGAGAACAGAGCTCCTGCTTACTCTTTGTTACTCCTCCAAGGTAGGTACATAGAGTAATCTGTCCACAAACACAGAATAGGAACACAGGAGAGGTATGGGTATGTGCTTCCTAAATCTCGAGAAGAAAGAAGTGTCCTTCCAAATCTGAGTAGAAATGTGAACAATGCAAAGTTAGTCACAAAAATTTAAATTGTGAAATATAAAAAATGCTGTTTATTCTCACATTTTTTTTCATGAAAATAAAAACTAAAACCAGAGGAAGTGAATAAGCATTTGAAGATTTGGAAGAGGAGTTAGCAGGAAATTCTGGAGTAGAGAAGAAGGCATACTCTCAGACCAGGCTTCTGTAAGTTCTGGATTCTGTTGCCTACTACAGTATCTGCACTCCAGTACCCTTCCTTTCCCCACTACACAAACGGGAACTGATGTTAGGTTGCCAAATTCTTGTTTTATTAAATAATGACATTTAAAAACAATCACAAATCACCATTTACTATCCTCACCATTCCATAAGACAATGACGTGATGCCAAAAATAGGATGGACATGATCTTAGAGAAAGAATGCCTTGTGGATTATTTTCCTCATTTTGATGCTGGCATGTAATAACCTCTCTGTGGACAAGAATTGGTTCATGGATTGGGAATATAAACCTATTACTCCAATGAATTTAGTTATTCTAGCATCATGGATGAAGGTAACTATGTTGTCAACTAAAACATTTCACTCCTTCCAATACACATGTGCAGTTCTTATTATATGATGTGGGATAATTCAATCTCAACAAATCCATTATCAATTTTAAAAAATCCTAACCTTTGCAGAAATTGGCATATATAGCTATATCTATGTTTGTTGTTGTTAGGTGCCTTTGAGGGTCTGACTCATAGCGACCCTTCATAGGGTTTTCAATGGCTGATTGCTTCAGGACTGCTTCAGGAGTGTATTGCCACGTCCTCCCATTTTTGCAGTGCTGGGGATTGAACCCAGGGCCTCAGAGAGCACAGTGCAGCACTGTACCCACTGAGCTAAACCTTAGCCCACATTTATATTTCTATATCTCCATATCTCTCTATCTATATATAATGTGTCTACCTGGATATTAGAGTCAATACTGTCTTTGGGTATACTACAAACTACATTAACAAATTCCTTTTTAAAAAACTCTTATTATATTACTTGCAACACTCTATTACAATCCTTTATTTCTCTCTCTCTCTCTCTCTCTCTCTCTCTCTCTCTCTCTCTCTCGTTGTTGTTGTTGTTGTTGTTGTTGTTGTTGTTGTACTTGTGAGTTGAACCCAGGACCTCACAGATACTTTACAAGTGCTCTATCACTGGGTTACATCCCCAGCCTAGTTTTTGTTTTTGTTTTGAGTCAAGATCATGCTAAGTTATGCAGGCTGCCTCTGGCCCCTAACTTACAATCTTCCTGCTTCAGCCTCCCTGGTTGCTGGGATTACAATTGTGTGCCACTGTACCTGGCATGAATTACAGCTTTTGTTTGCATGACTATATCCCTAGACACGGAGCCTTTGAAGGCAGGAAATAGTTTTTCCTATCTTGGTACCCTTACAGTGAAAGCAACATTTGACATATATTTTTTATTGAGCCCTTATAAGAATTTTTTGAATGATTGAATGAACAGCTCTGTTCATGTTATGTTGCCTGAAACACACACACACACACACACACACACACACACACACACACACATATACATGTCAAAGTCCCTGTTATTATTTTATGGCTCATTATGGAAGTAGATCTCCCTTATAACATTAATTTATTCATTCTTCAGACATGTATGAAACTGACTATGTGCCTCCACTGTGCTAACTGTTTGAAATAATAGAAATAAGTAGAATATCATCCCTGCCCTCATGGATGTCAAAGAGAGTTTCATTCTGGAGCTCATGTGATTCTACCATGGTGCCTTACAGAACAATATCCAATTCCTTGAATGATATAAATAGGAATAATCTAATCATTTTAAATCTCAATAGAGATTTGAATCTCCATTTGTTCAAATATGCTTTTCTTAGTGAGAATAAAACTTGTTTATCACCATTAAGTAGCAATACCCACTCTATTTATATGAGTCCTCCTTGCTAACAAATTATAGTCACTACTCCTATGACACAGTTTACTTAAATTGGAGCCTTAGCCTTATTCACTTTAAATGAAACAATAAATCTGCTTACTATTGCATGTCTTGTTGTATTTGCTGTTCTCCTGTGCAAACCCTTCCAGCCGGCACTGAAAACGATGCTGCCAAAATTCTTGAAACCAAGGGTTTCGGAGGTTTGTTTCTGGCCGGAGCTTCAGATAATAATCATCAAACCACTTGACATCGGGAGATTGGAGCTTGATTGTGATTCCACCAACAGCTTCTCGCTGATAGCCATCTGTCACATCGTACCTGTCAGCCCAGCCATCGCTGTGGGGAAACAAACAAACAAACAAAAGCCCCTTTGATTTAGAACAGAGGTTCTTCTGAGTGAGTCCTTTCGTTGTCCACTTTTGGTTTGCAATACTTGTTATGAAATGATTACTACAGGCCACACAATGGTCTTGTGTTACACTTAGGTAATTGTTAAGATAGGAGCTCATTAAAAAGCAATACCACCATGAAAAATCTGGGTTTCAGAGTGCTAGAAGGTATTCCTTTCACTTACCTTGAATTGCACGGAATAACCTTGTGCTTTTGGCAGAATGTTATTGGTTGCAAGATACAATAAATGTATGCAAGCTGCATAATATCAACATTCACACTTTCTATTGGATGTTTAATAGATTAAGCCAACTTTCAATATATTGTTTTTGTATATCTTATGATAATTAAAAGAATCATGAAATAAAAATTAAAAATTTTTCCAAAACATGCATGACATTTATTTAACCATGTATGACATGATATTCTTTTTGTTTACCTTGTACAAGTGAATTATAGAGAAGTTTTAAAAGCTTGCTGATTATAGAAATTCTATTTAATATTGATCTGTCAGAATTTCAAACTAAAATATTTATAGTCCACAGTCCATACACTCCTTCCTATTCAGTGGAAGGTGTATAAATATTTGAAATCATATATTAGGGTGATTGAAAGAGCATAACAATGGGATAGACATCAAAGGTAGTGACAGGGGTATCATACTTTTCAAACTTAATATCGTTCTATGCACTGATTACCCAAAGTAGATAATGCAAGAATTTTAAAACAAAAGTTTAAATCAGAAAGCTCATATATGCTGGGTGTGGTGGCATATATCTGCAATCCCAGCAATTTGGTAGGCAGGAGGACTGTAAACTCTAGTTCAGTGGCAGCTTGTGTAACTTAGTGAGACTCTGTCTCAAGATAAAAAATGAAAACTGGACTGGGGTGCAGCCCAGTGGTAGAGTACTTGCATTGTATGCTCAAGGCCCTGAGTTCAACACTCACATAGCAGAAAACAAACAAACAAAAAAAAAAAAAAAAAAAGAAGGGAGAGAAAAGAGAAAAAAGCTTAGAATAGGACAGTACAATACTATAAGGAAAGCTATTCTCTGATTATTTGGAAAATACGAGGCACAACACTGGGAATAAAACATAAGAAAAGATGTTTGAGCTAATTTTGGGTACACCCTATGGCATCCCCATACACTCTTGTCTGTCAGTTTTTGCTATGGTGGCTTGTATGTTACTGTGAGGCTGAAAGCTATGTTACAGGTATCTCAGATACCAGCACGGCGACCCATGGTGGACAGGTTTCAGCTGAGCTTCCAAACTAAGACAGACTAGAAAGAGGGATAGGGAGCTCATTCCTGAAGCAATTAGCCATTGAAAACCCTATGAATAACAAAGAAGCATGTCAAATATAGAGTTGGAAAATGACCCCCCGCCCCCGAGCTGGAAGACATTCAAGAAATGGCTGGAGAAGAGTTGCCTCCTCAAAGTAGAATTAACTTAAATGACTAGAATGAAGTAAAGTCCCTGGGACCTCCTTTTGCTGATGTGGCATGACTCAAAATGAGAAGAAACATAGTGGCTGCAACAATGGGCTCAAACATAAAAAGACTGTGTGCATGACAGAGTGTTGGGTAGTGCTTCATTCTGTGCATAGGGTTGCTATGAGTTGGATCCAACTTGACAACATATAACAATTATGGCTTCCAGGAGAAACGAATTGCTAACTTGTACACTCTCTCTCCCACTGGAATACACATAACTTGTGCCATTTGTCTTCTGGGACCCAATGCTACTGTCCTCTGAAAATATGTAAATTCTTCTTAAGGAAATATAAAGTCAAGAGAGATTTTGACAATTAAAAAAAATAGCAACAGAGAAGTAAAGAAGGGAATGTAAAGGGAGTTGAGGGGAAGAACAGTAGTGCTCCAGAATGCAACACATGAAGATGTCTGGACTTGAGCTAAGGGTGGAGGGCAGTGGTCACAGGGGAAAGAATGAGGGAATAGATTTACAGAATCAATCATTGTTTACCTCACTGATATTATATTCCTTTGAATACATTTTCATGCTTAAACTTTTTTGATGCAGAAAGCATGATTCAATCCTATGCATATAAAACAGGACTGGGAAAGTACAATGCAAGTAATTAAAATAACCCAAAAGGAATGCACTTTATCCAGTGTGCTTTGCTTTACCAATTCTGACTTAAAAATTGATAATTGAGAGTTGCTCTGAAGGTCATACATTACTCATTAAAATATTACAGATGTTTTCAATGACTTAAGATGTTTCCTGAGGCATCCGTGGGTGGAAGAGGAGAAAAAAATAAACAAAATGAACCATTTCTGCCTCTAAGTCTCCTTGACAGGACATCTCATTAAAAGTTATCTATGGTAAAATTTTAAAAACTTTTGTGGCAGATCAGGAAAAAAAAGTAATGCAATATGTTTTGTCCCAATGTTGAATTTGGTTATTTCACACATTATCTTCCCTCAAGTTTCTCATTTTCAGCTCCAGCAGATTTTATTTAAAGCTGACAAGTTGAAATGAAGTGGGCTTGTTTGCCTCATTTTCTCCCTCTGTTGCACAGGGTTTATTATATCGCTGATATGAGAGTGTGGGTCTCATTGCCACTCCAGGAGATGCATGGGTGGGCGGGCTGCAATCGGGACAGGAAGCTGTGTTTGTCAAGCAGAGTCCCATTCTCTAAGGAAGTGGGAATTTAAATTGTTTCTCTTGTCAATGCTAGCTCTCACTTATGTAATGCTATGATTATGAATATTACATAAGAAATGTAAGATTATAATGGGTCCTATTTACCCTTCACAACTCATTTATTGAATTTAATGGGGATTGTAAAACATTTGTCATGATGGACTTTATGGCAAGGCATAGTTCCATAAAATAAAAGTGTTGGGACCAAAGAGTGTTAATTTGCTTGTCTCTGATCATTTTCTTTTTCTTCGTTTTTTATTCAGGTATAAATCTGTAAGTTTAAGACTTCAGAAAATGATGTTTTGTTATTAGGCTTGTAAGTTTGAGTTGGGAGTTTAAAATGATTTTTGTTTTGAATTTTCCAATCAATGGTAAAATACAAATCATAAAGGAGTTAGTATAAACACAGAAAAATTTTAACGTTCATGTGCCAAAGCAGGGTCATTCCATTTAAACTTATTAAGAGTATCTACCAATTGGCTAGGTTAAAGGATGCTATATCAACTTTGCTTGCAGCCATACTGCAGTGGCATCCAATCCCGTCAGATCTCGGAAGCTAAGCAGGGTTGAGCCTGGTTAATACTTAGATGGGAACATGGGAACACCAGGTGCTGTAGGCTTGGGAGAAGGACCTGGCAGCCCACTCCTCCCCCCAAAAACCAATCAGCCATTGACAAGCCTATGAATAGCAGAGAAGCACTGACAATAGTGTTGTACATAGGGTTGCTATGAGTTGGACACTGAATGGATGGCACCTACAACAGCAACAATATATTGACTTCAGGTTATGAATTACTATTATTTTTATAAGCATGTGCTTTAAGATTTGTTAAACATGAAAGAACATTTCTAAGTAAGGAGTAATCAATCAAAAAGTAAAATGAAATGCCAAGGAAAACTTGAACTTATCTTTCTAGCACCTAAAGATTCGCATTATTTTGATACAGTATCCCTGCATCATATTGGCAAAACTTTAATTCTTTAGGTGACAAATATTTTACCAAAGTAAGGGAATAGGAGAGGAACATAGGAAAGAACTTAACGTTTACTGAAAACTTACAAAACTTAAGGCTTTTTACTTGCATTTATTATCCATCCATCTATCCATTCATACAATTTCTCTCTTTTCTCACTAGTGGGCATTTCGACCATTTCCTTGAAATCTATTTCATCCTTTTATCCAGCCTTTTTATATATACAGTAGATAATTAATATTTATAAACTCTCTGTAAATTCAAGGCTGCAGATATAGCTCAGTGGTAGAGCATTTACCTAGCATGTGCAAAGCTCTGGGTTTGAGTTTTGACATCACAGAAAATGTATTTTAAAATTCAATTACTGCCTTAAATTTATTTGGAATACCCAAATAAACATTGATTTTTATTTTGCAGTTATTCACAGATATACTCAAAAGGAAAAATATGAATCTCCTAGCCTGGATATTCCTATCTGAAGTTGAACAAGGTGATTCTCTGCCTGTTTATTTCAGTTCTCAAACAATGAAAAATGTCCTTTTCAGAGTGCATTAAATGCCAATTCTTTCACTTTTTTGTTTTTCTTGGTGGCTTTGCTGTCTCATACGGTCCTCAGGAACAGTGCTGATATGTTATCTAGAGTTCATGAACATAACATGTATAGAAAAAGACATCGATTAGATAATTTACACTCTGGAATGAATAAAATGCCATTTGCTGTGAATTCAGTGTTAATTACACACATACACATATAAAGTAAGAATATTTTCAAACAGGAACAAACAAAACAAATTTATCCATTGGCTAATTGATGAAAATACTATAATTAGAGGCTCATAGTCACCTAATGCATATTTCCTTTAGGTGTAATTATCAGCATTCACTAATTTAACATTTTGTTACACATTAATAGAACATTAGAGTGAGTAATGAGAATTGACTGTACTGTGGGTTTAATCTGGATGTTATTTTAGTTGGGCTTCCAGTTTTCCTTTGGATGTAGAAACAGTAATTTAGATATTTGTAAGAGGAAAAATATTTTAACTTACCGTGGCTTCACTAAAGGAAGCATCTTCATGTGTATATCCCCATTCTCAAAACACTTCCCAGATACCTAGGTTCTTTTAAATTTTCCCTGAAGACATTGTAAAAATATACTCATATAGAAAGAATTCACTTTCATTTTCCTCCTAAGATTGCATTATCAAAAATGTATACTCCTGTTCTGTAATCTGCCTTTCTTCCTTTCTCTTTTCAACCCTATTTCCCATTATTTCTCATAATCATCAACTCAGAAAAGTTTAACTTTTCTTTTATTTCTACAGAACATTCTAGTTTAAAAGAAAATTGACTCTGGTATTCTCTAGCTAAATTTATTTTCTATATCCTTATAATCTTTTTTTCTTTTCTTCAACATTTGTCATTTATCTCTCTCATATTATTTTGTGGCAATAAATAGTCCCAATTTCACGATAGCACAGAATAAAGGTTTATTTCTTGCTAAGTATTTATAGTCACTCCAGGTGGCCTATGACTCTGCCCCATGTCATCCTGACTCTGAAATATAATCTGAAAGAACAATGTCCCTCTTGGACATGCTAGTTTTGTAGAAGGGAAAAAAGTGCCTAAGACAACCATGCAATGGTTATTAAAGATTTTGCCTAGAAGTGGCACATGTTATATCTCAAATATCATTGACCAAAAGAAGTCATGTGGCTAAATCTAATCTGAGTGGGATAGGCATTTATGGTGTTTCCATAAAGAGGAGCAATGAATATATTGAAAAAAGTGCAACCTATCACATGCACTAGGTGTTGAAATTATATTGAAGTTGAGAAAAACATAAGTTAAATATGTTTTAGATACTGCTTGCCAGGCGCTCAAGGTCTAGTAGAGGGATGAGACAATAAGAAATCAATGAAAACTTACAAGTGAGTATTGCTATAGGTATAACTAGGTACCCTGGGACAATAAATCAGTAAACATTTGACAAAGTCTCCACAGAAGGTTAAGACTTGAGTTTGAAAACATGTGGGTAATGTGCTAATAGTATTTTGAAATATTATTTTCTATATAATGAGAAAACATTTATAAATCAAAGAACAGTACACATTAAGCATTGTAGCTATCTAAGGTACACAGGATAGGATAGTGAGTTGATGAGGTGAGCTAAGAGGACCAGTTGTCATGCAAATGTTTTGGACTTTATTATTCAGGTAGTAGGGAGCCAATGGTTTCTTTTAAGGTGGGAGATGATAGAAGGAGATGATGAGATCTGGAAGGACACTGGCAGCAGTGTAGGTGATACTACAGAGCAACAGGAGATGAGTGTTAGAGAATCAAATTAGAATATATGTTACAGGGGTCAAAGAAACCAATGGAGAATTAAATTAAGGAGTAGTAGTAAGAATGAAAAGCCCTATTTGTAAGGATCCCTAAGGTAGAATCTCCAGGACTCTGCATGTGGAGAATAGAGGGCAAAGGAGATTTTTTAAGGTTTGTAGGGAAAAAATTATTAATATTACAGTTCTGTGACCTAGATTGGAAAATATAGGAAGCAAATAGGTTTCATGTGAAAAGGAAGAAAATGAACATGAGCAGGGTATGCGAGGATCATCCCACAGCCTTACCACTGTGGTGTCTAATCTTGTCAGATCTCAGAAGCTAAGCAGGGTCGGGCCTGGTTAGTACTTGGATGGGAGACCACCTGGGAACACCAGGTGCTGTAGGCTTAGGAGAAGAACTGGACAACCTACTCTCAAAAAACAATAAGCCATTGAAAACCCTATGAGTAGCAGAAAAGCACTGGCAATAGTGTTTTGTCTGTTATATGTAGGGTTGCTATATATAAGTCAGATACCGACTCAAAGGCACCAAACAACTACATGTGAGGATCAGATTTCTCATTATTTGCTCTGCAGTGTTCTTTCCTTCTGGATTTCTACATGTTCTCTACATGAAAAATGATTTGAAAGTTAAAAAAAATGCATGATAGCAATCTTCTTATTTGTGGTCCCAGTTCCATTCTAATCTGCCTTATTTTACTCTGTGTGTTTTGTATGCTGAACAAAAAATGAGAAATAAGGACAATTACAGAACTGTAAAGGCTTAGTACTTGCTACCATTATACCCTTGTTGCTGTTGGGTGCCATCATGTTGGATCTGACTCATAGAGACCCCATGTATGACAGAGGGAAACACTACCCAACACTATGCCATGCACGCCATCTTCTAATGTTTGAGCCCAATGCTGCAGCCATGATGTTTCTTCTGATTTTGAGTTGTGCCAAATCAGCAAAAGGAAGTCCCACAGGCTTTACTCCCTTCTAGTCATTAAGGCCAACCCTACTTTGAAGAGGCAACTTTCCCAAGTTGTGTTTTGAATGCCTTCCAGCGTAGGGACTCATTTTCTCATTCTATATTTGACAGTGCTTCTCTGCTATTCACAGGGTTTTCTTGTTTTCTTTTCTTTCTTTCTTTTCTTTTTCTTTTTTTTTTTTCGGTACAGGGGTTTGAACCCAGGGCCTTGCCCTAGGATGCTTTGCAAGTACTGTACCATTGAGCTGACCCCCAGCCCCCCCCCCTTTTTTTTTAACTTTTTGAGACAGAGTCTCACTAAATTATGCAGACTGCCTCTGGTCTTGAACTTGTGATCCTCTTGCCTCTGCCTCCTGAGACGCTGGGATTACAAGTGTGCACCACCACGCCCAGATATTCACAGGATTTTCAATAGCTACTTGTTTCATGAGTGGCCGCCTGCTGTATCCTTCCCCCTAGTCTGTTTTAGTCTGGAACCTCAGCTGAAACCCATCCAGTATCAGTAGCCCTGCTGGTATCTGGGATACCAGTGGCATAGTTTTCAGCATCACAGCTACATGCAAACTTCCACAGCATGACAGTCTGACAGACACATGGGGGGTATATCCTCATAATATAAATATTTTAACTTTAGAATTATTTTTATTATTCATTGCATTAAGTTAATGATATATAAAGCAGACAGTTATAAAAAAATCTCTTCAGGATTTACAACCAAGAGATTTAAATTTATTTTGCAAGAGTGTAGAAAAGCCTCTAACAGCTAGAGGAATAAGCAAAAAGAAATCTTAAAAAATTACAAAGAAAAATGCTTATGAATTTTCTAATGTTGAGTAGAGATGCTGAGCAATTTAAAACTTGTCTCCCCTATGAAAATGTAAATCTAAATACAAGCTATCATTTTTCCTTCTCTTCCTCATTTTTAGATTCAATATTTGTTTTAAGATATTGGTAGAAAAAATGAAAAATACATGTAGTACTGAAAAATGCATTGGGTCACCCTTTAGTGACAGTGTCAATCGTGTACTCATTCCAATGCATTAATTCAATAAGGATTCTGAATGCTGCTTTTTTTGCCAGACATTGTGGTAAGTTCCAGCCCATAGCCTTAAGGAGCCAACAGTCCATTAAGTATGCATGACCAGCCTGAATGGGCATTGCCAACTTCCATGGTATTGGATTTTCCTCATTTATCCTCCAGACTAAACACTCTCTTTCCTTTTTACTCAACCTTTTCATAAATAGTACAACTCATTAGGTTTCCAGCCACTGAATTATCATTTACTGGAAATCACATTTCTGTCCTGCTTCCTTAAGATTATTCCCCAGTCACCTGAATTAGTATTCTGCCTGTGTCCAAACTCCTGGTTCTTACATTTACAGTCTCTTGATTTATTTACATGGAAGGTTAATCACATGCAAGAGGCCAGTAGTTGAATTCTCAAATGGCAGCATGGTTATTTACCATCACTCAATAGCGTTCTCCTGGAGGCATCTTACTGTGCTACATGCTATGGAGAACAATATAAATAAATCACTTCAAAGTCTGTTCCAAAAGGGGCAGTGCCAGACTAAAAGGGTAGATACTTGAACAAATATAGCTACAAATAGCTGTTGTTAGGTGCTGTCGAGTTGGGTCTGAACATGTAAAACAGAATAAAACACTCCCCGACACTGTGCCATGCCCAGCCCTAGGTCAGTGCTTCTCTGCTATTCATAGAGTTTCCAATGGCTGATTGGGGAAGTGGGCTGCCAGGTCCTGCTCCCATGTTTTGTGGTGACAGGGATCTAACCCAGGGCCTCAGTGCACAGAGCAAGCACCCTACCAACTGAGCTAAAGTCATTAAGTACGAGTCAGGATGTGTGAATTCGGGAATAGTAGGGTAGGTGTGCTGGGCATACACAATTGATCTCATCACTGAAATCTTTAGTTCTACTAGTCATGATTTTGATTCTGCTTAGGCTAACAACACACACGCTGCCTACTGGAGACGCAGCACACTGATTCTTGTTCCTCGCTTTCACACCTCTGAGCCTTTGAGTGTGCTCTTCTCTCTGCACGGCATGCCCTCCCTACAGCTGCCTGACTTGAAACATCAAATTCCTCCACTAACCAGACAGACTTAGCTTGAATGCAACTTAACAACATCTTTCTTGCCCTCCCCTGAGGCTTAATAATTTCCTCCTCTCTGCTTGTATAATACTGTGACATTCATTCATTTGTTTTCTGAACAAGCTTTGTGTAAGTAATATTCAAAATGTGGAGATGTGGTGTTGAACAGGAAAGATTTCTGTTCCCACAGAGGTCACATTATAATGCTATTAGTGTTTAAATTATCACTGTGTTATAATTAGCTATATTTATTTGTTTCTTTTAATTATACATTTTGTTTTCGGGATGTCTTTGGATCTTAATATCTGTTGTAATGGCTGGAATAAACTGAGCATTCAATAAATACAATTAGAAATTATGACTTTAAATGGTGAATGTCAAATCATACAAAATTCTTTTTCAGGTGCTACATCCATTCGTATACATTTCAGAAAGCAATGCTGTCAATTGTGCCTTATGAAAACATTGAAAGGCTGTTTGATTCCCACTCTAGCATGGTCCTCTCCATTCTCTACCTGATGACAGGGAAGTTAATGAGTATATTCATTAGGCCACAACCAAGCATTATTTTTACCCAAAATCTGTTCATAGCCTTCATAATTATTATGGAAACTGCTATTCTACCCACATGAAATCATCATGCTGCCAAACCTCTTACCAATAGCTTCTAAAAAGATATTTTGGAATTTTTTTTATTCTAATAGTGAGAGTCTACTGGCCGGCTGGCTATCTTCATATTACATTCCATGGCCACCCCCCAGGGAATTAGGAGGTTTTAGAATCTGTAAAGAGTAGTGAAAAGCAAGGACAAATGTTGAGATTTTAAGTACAAGTTTCTATAAATATACACTAAACAATAACAAATTGTTTAATTACAAAAAGTTGTAAATGTAGACTTGTTGAGAAAAGGGAGAAGCTACTGACTGGAAGAGCCTGCAGCTATAGTCCTGTAACATCTGATCCTGTCAGATCCTGGAAGCTAAGCAGGGTCGGGCCTGGTTAGTACTTGGATGGGAGACCACCAGGGAATACCAGGTGCTGTAGGCCTGGGAGAAGGACCTGGCAAGCCACTCCCCCCAAAAATCAATCTGCCATTGAAAACCCTATGAACTGCACAGTAGCACTGACAATAGTGTTTTGCCTGTTGTACACAGGGTCACTGTGAGCTGGATACTGACTCGATGACACCTAACAACAACAACAACAACATTGACTAGAAATCAACTTATCTGTGGGGTTCATGAATCTGTTATTCCCATTTCCAAGGGTTTATAAAGGATAAATAGGAGCAGATGGTAGAAGCCATATCAGAACATTCAAGAGAAGAAAAAAATCAGAAAATTAAAGTTTTTTATATGTCTGTTGTTGTTATTAGGTGCTGTTGAGTCGATTCTGACTCATGGCAACCTTATATATATACAACATATACTATATATATATATATATATATATATATATATATATATATATATATGACACAATGAAACATTCCCTGACACCATGCCATGTCCAGTATCACGTCAGTGTTTCTCTGCTATTCATAGGATTTTCAATGGCAGATTGTTTCAGAAGTAGATTGCCAAGTCCTTCTCCCTATTCTGCAGCACCTGATATTCCCAGGCGGTCTCCTATCCAAGGATTTACCAGGCCAACCCTGCTTAGCTGCTGAGATCAGGCAGGATCAGATGCCAGGGTGCTATGGATGAAGATACATTATGTGTCTGTTGTGTTGTTGTTGTTAGGTGCCCTCCAGTCGGTATCTGACTCATAGCAACCTTCATAAGGTTTTCAGTGGCAGACTGTTTTGGGATTGCCTTGAGAGTGGATTGCCAGGCCCATCTCCCATTTTTGTGGTGCTCGGAATTGAACTCAGGACCTCAGGTACTGGGGTGCAGCGCTCTACCAACTGAGCTAAATCCCAGCCCATTATGGGTCTAGCATAAGATTATTTCCATCCTATCGCTTTGACTCTTGCTCTACAAGAGTTAGAAGTAATTCTTATTAATCCTAGATTTTACACCTGAAGAATCTGATGTTCTGAGGCTGTAAGAAACCTATTAAAATTCTGTAACAAATAGAGAGAGGATATAAATTCTGATCTTCCTAAATCTAAGACTCTAGCACTTTGCATACTTCACAGAGTTTATGTGTAATGACATACTGTGGTGATAGCACAGAGAAATGTTTCTTAAGGGATACTTACAAGCATGTATTGGAGGACAGACAGCAGGGTTTGGGGTTGTGAATGTGTAAACAGAATTCTAGAATGGCTATTAAACTTTAATCTACAGACAACTCACCTGATTATTAAATGAAACACTAACTTAGGTGATGCTTTGAAGGGATTTTCAAGATGTAATTAAGGGTACCAAATAAATTTACCTAAAAATAAGGAGATTGTTTTAGATGTGCCTGATCTAATCAGAGGAAGCCTAAAAACAAACTCACTGTACCTGGCAAAATGATTCAAACGTGAGTAGGGTTTGATCTGAGAGAGCTAGAACAACATTTTTGTTGTTGGGTTTGTGTGTGTGTGTGTGTGTGGTAAGTGAGGGTTGAAGATACAGCCTTGTCAGTGCTTTATTACTGTGTTGTATCCCCAGACCACTTCTAAATTTTTAAAATTTTTGAGACAGGGACTTACTAAGTTATATAGGCTGCCTCTAACCTCAAAATTGCAGTCCTCTTGCCTCAGCCTCTTGAGTGGCTGGGATCATAGGCATGCAGTACTGGAATTGGCTCACTGTTGGCTTTGAAGATTGGGGGAGCTATATAAAAAGGAATGCAGATGGTTTCTGGGAGCTGAGAATAGTCCTGGCTAACCACCACAAAGGAAGTGAAGACTCAGGCCTACATCCCAAAGGAACTGAGTTTGGCCAAAATTTGAATGTGCATGGAAGCAGATTTATCCACAAAGCCTCCAGAAAGGAATGCAATGAGCCTATCACCTGATTTCAGCCTGTTTATACTTAATCAGAGAATGCAATTTGAGACACTTGGAATCCTGACCACCAGAAAGTACAAGGTGATAAATGAATATTCTTTTGTACTAACAGATAGTAAAACAAATGTATTACAATGATTGGAACATTCGCCCTACTTGGATTTGTGTTGTAGGATGGCAGGCATTCTCTCCTGCCATTTGATGTCTTATCCCTCCAGGGATGTTTCTTCACTATACACATCCTTCACAGAGGAGAAGCTGAGACATGTATTTGTGAATAGATTGATTCCTCTGTGCATTACACAATCTGTTTCTCTTGTCATGACCATTTGGAAAAATCCAAAAATTGAGCCTATTGTGTAAAATGTGCAACCATTTAGTAAGCAGAATAATTTAGTGAAACAGAGAAAACATTTTGAGTAAGCTATTGTTTGACAGCTTTATATTACCATTTCTATTTTTCATGATGTTTTCTTGCCTAGGATAGCCTTCTAATTTTCACTGTGCAAACTCTTTTCCCACTGAGTTGGACTATAACTTCTATTAAGCTGGTTAATTGTCATAAGTGGAACTAGTACCTAAAAGTTTTCTGTTAACATGTTTAAGCTAGGACAGCACTAAGTATTTTATAGATTTTTTTTCTCTAATTTACCTCTTTTATGAAGACCAAACAGTCCAAGAGAGTACTATTAGAGTGTTCCCATGGCACTAAACACAAATTTCAATGATCAATAATTGTTTCTTTTGTTTATTGTTTATTAAATTCCAAGCAATAAGGAAGACTTCATGATGTTGATGAATAGAGGTCCCACCCTCCAATTTATTTTCTTTATTTCTCCTTTCATATATTTCAAACTTAATATATTTAAATCATGTTTATCTTGACCTTCCTGCAGTATTTAACATCATTTTTTTCATTTAAAAAGATCTAATAAGTAACATTGTGCAGGTCCAGTTATCTGCAGAGTGCTAAGTATATGGAATAAAGAGAAGAAATGATCATTCCCTGCTCACTCTTCAGCACGAGAGACAGGCAAGTGAAAGCTTACAAGAACGACAATGATGATTATGTGTTTGGTTTTTGCTGTACCCATGCCCCCCATCAGGTTCTATATCCATTGTGTGAGCCTGAGTCTGTGAAGTAAATAGCTTCATATCATCACATTTCACATGAGGGGGAAGTGATAGAGAAAGAAATAGTACATTGTACAGGTTTATATGCTGTTGTTGTTGTTGTTAGGTGCCATTGAATCATGTCCGACACATAGAGACCCTCATAGGATTTTCAATGGCTGATTGTTTCAGGATTGCCTCGGGAGTGGATTGCCACATCCTTCTCCCAACAGGTTTGTATATAAAATATATATATATATATATACATACATATATATATATATATATATATATATATATATATATATATATATATAGTTGTTGTTAGGTATCATCGAGTTGGATCCGACTTATAGCAACCCTAAATATAGCCTCATGAAACCCTGCTCAACACTGGCAAAGGAGGTCTCAAGGGTTTTCTCCATTTCTGTCATTAGGTCGACTCTACTTTGAGGACACAACTCTTTCTCATGGGGAAGCTCATTTTCTGACATTATATTTGGCAGTGCTTCTCTGCTATTCACAGGGGTTTCAATGGCTCATTATTTCAGGAGTGAGCTACTGGGTCCTTCTCCCTCGTCTGTCTACATCTGGAACCTCAGCTGAAACCTGTCCACTACGTGTGGTCCTGCTGCTTGTATCTGAGACACTAGTAGCATAGCTTTCAGCATCATAGCTCCAGCCTCAACAGCACAACAGGTGGTGCCTATATATATATATATATATATATATATATATATATATATGAAAGTGTTAAGAAAATAGTTAATTCCTGTTATATAAACACACACACACACACACACACACACACACACACACACACACACTTTGGAATCTTTTTTTATCTCCAAGACAGCGAATTGTCTTAAACCATTGTGTTCATATTCTCATAGAATGCCATCTCTATACTATTAGAAAACACTGGTAAAGTTACTAAGAATCTCTCTAATTACAAAGAAAAGAGCAATTAGAAGATGCTCAAGAGATTTTGATTTCTTTTCAAGACACAGAATAGACTCTCTTCTTTTCACATTTCACTATGAGGCAATATGTTTTTCCTTGACAAAATACACCCATTTCCTACTGAAACAAAATTACTAATGTATCACATTTATTTGGCATAGTTTACAAATAAACACTTTTATAAAAGCCTAGTAAATAATAAAAATTGTACTAGGCTTGAGATTAAGTTTTAGAAGTAGTCATTATGCAAAGAGCCAGACAAAAGTCAAAACCTAATCGTCTGAAAAATGTAGATGTCCTGTGCCTAATAATTAATCCAAGTATGCCGAAAATGTAAGTCACATGTTAGAAACTGAACTAGCTCCATTTTTTAGCTATGATAAATTAAATAAATCCTCCTCAGATGACAACTAGAAAGGCTGGGTAAATTTTTTAAAAATCTGAGTTATCAGAAAGCTCTCTGGTCAGCAGTGTAGAGACCAACATCCTGGAGAGAAAAAAATGTACTGAGGTAAGGTTTTCCATTTGAAGTTTTTGATAGTCCATTGAAGTCGAATTCATTGAAGATAAGCTAAGAAATAGGGGAAAAAGCGCTGGGTGAGGTTTGAAAGTTTTTTATTTTTATTATTTTTATTCTAAGTTAATATTGCCCTTAGTATGGATTGCACCTCAACATCAACAAAACAAAAATCCTTATGCCTGCGTCAGTAAGCAACTTCATGACAAATGGAGAAAGGATTGAGGTTGTCCAAGATTTTGCTTTACTTGGTACTACAATCAACACCAAAAGATGCACTACACAGTGTAGGGGAGTGTTTCATTCTGTTGTACATAAGGTTGTTATGAGTTGGACCTGACTTGACAGCACCTAACAACCACAATTTAACATATCCAAAATATAGTCAGAAATGTCTGGGGAGAGGTAAAGCACAGGGACTTGAAGCAGACTTTTGATATTCTTTTATCTAATCCGTGAGCACTGCTAACTTGTAGGCAGTCACTGAGAAGTTCTGAAGCTGAGTATCAAACAGTGGCTAAGAGATTGATAGCCTGCAGCAGTGCCACTATGGCATCCAGCTCGTTAGGTTTCAGAAGCAAAGCGGGATCGGACCTGGTTAATCCTTGGATTAAGCCTGGGAATACTGGGTGCTGAAAGCTTGGGAGAAGGACTTGGCAGCCCACTCACAAAAGACCATTCAGCCATTGAAAACCCACTGAATAGCAGAGAAGTTCTGAAAATAGTGCTGGGCATGGCGCAGTGTCGGGGAGTGTTTTATCTGTTGTATATAGGGTCACTTTGAGTCAGACCTGACTTGACAGCACCTAGCAAGAACAACAACAAGAGACTGAAAAGATAAGCAGAGCTTCTGGCAGTCACACTGCATTGAAAAAAGAATTGGAATTGTGGACCTACAAGAAGTAAAAGCCCTAGTAAACACTCTGGGTCTTCATTTGGAATCATTACAGCTACACCCTAAGTAACACCAAATCAGGAAGAGGTAAGTTCCAATAAAAATCAGACACACCTTCAAATCCTCTCACTATCCAACTAGCTTCAAATGATCTCTAGTCCAAGTGCTGAGAAGAAGCTACAACAGATCCTCTCTGGAGGATTATACCTTCAGGCATACCTCACATTACTTCTATGGCTTTTCATACACATTGTTCATCATTCAATGTAAGTGGACAGGAATGGAAGGCATAGAAATAAATGAATGAAAACGAGGGAAAATAAGCAATGACATCCATCTCATCTTAATCACTAGAATTATTAGAAAGTGAACTTAAAAATAACTGTGATTAATACAGTTGAGAGTAGATGACAAGTCAGAGACTATAGATGACAGCGGTAATTGTGAAAAAGAAAAGACAAATTTAAGAAATTAATTTTAAACTAACAACTGAAGAAATGCATCATTTATAGCAAAATAGATATAACCAAAATGATGGTTAGAAAAGTTGAACATAGAAGAGTAAACAATAACCAGAATGAATCAAGGAGAAACATGATTTCAAGATAGAAAAGCATAAAACATGATTAAAATTTGTAATGCATATGATTTTATTCTTAGAGGAAGAGTAAAAAGAAAATGTGGTAGAAATGGTGTTTGACGATATAATGGTAGAGAATTTTTCAAAAGCAATGAAACACACTAAACCACAGATAAATAAGTACAGTGAATTCAAGTAAAATCAATAATTCAAACTGCAGGAGATCATAAGAAAACTGCTAAAAATGAAAGGAAAAATGCTTGCAAGAAAATATCAGGAAGTAAGAAAAAGAAGCAAATTAAACTCAGAGAAGGTAGAAGTAATGGGAAAATAAAGATGAATGGAGACCTGCAGAAAAAATATACAATAGAAAAAAATTAAAGTCAAAACTAATTCTTTCAAAAGACTAATAAAACTGATACATGCTTTGGAACAATAATCAAAACAAAATATGCATGTTATAAAATATCATAGAAAAATGATAACTTTAAAAGGATAGTATAAAAGAAAATTGTGAAAGATGCTTTAATACTAAATTCAAAATTTTGCACAAAATAGACACATTCTTAGAGAAATATAATAAAATGAAACATAAAAGAAATGCCAAACCAAAAATTTTATATCTACTAGGTTAATCAAAAATCATTTAAAACTGCCCAGAAACATAGACATGCATGCACACACATACCCCTAGTCCACCAGCTTCTCCAACAAATTATTCCCTACCTTTAATGGCAAAATAACATCAATACTCCACAATGTTTCAGTGCAAGGAAAAGGAGGAAATACTTTTTGATTCAGAAAATTGAGATACTAAAGTATAAAAATAATTTCACAACAAAGAAAAAAGGAAGCTAGACTCATAAGTATCAGCACAAAATTCTAAAAAAAATCAGTAAACCATATCCAACAATATACAAAAATGTTAACATATCATGACCAAGTTAGATTTACCCCAAGAATGCAAAGTCAGTTGTTATTTTTTTTTTTCTTTTTTTTTTTTTTTTTTTGCGGTACTAGGGCTTGAACCCAGGGCCTCGTGCTTGCATGCTTTGCAAGTGCTGGATCACTGAGCTGCACCCTCAGCCCATTTTTTTATATTTGAGACAGGATCTCTCTAAGTTATGCAGACTGCCTCAGGTCTCAAACTTGTGATCCTTCTGCCTCCGCCTCCGGAGCCACTGGGATTACAGGTGTGCACCACCACGCCCAGCCAAGTTGTTATTACTATTTTGAGAATAACAGAAAACATGAGGTAAAACTTCTTGACAAATTTTTCATGTGTACTATCAAAGCAGGCTACCCTTTCTTTGCTTAGATAAGCCAGTAGTTCCTTATTAAAGCATTGTTTGTTCTATTAAAGCATGGTTTGTCCAGCTGAAGGTAACTTAACTTGTTACCCAGTGATGTATGTCTGAATCATTGTGGCTTCTTACAAATGGTGGTATAAGTTTTGCTTCTCCTAAAAAAGTAATAGAGCCATATCAGCATGGAAAACTGCTTACCCCACGCAATGTGTATCTCTTTGTTCCAGCCTGGAGGAATTTGTGTCCTTCCCTTCTCTGTGTGTAAATTGCAAGAGATAACTGACCACCTGACCACCCTCTACCACTTGTGTAAACTTGCTTTGTCTGTTCTCACACCATTATCACTATTGTAAGCCCTCCACCCTCAGGGACCCTATAAGAGATCCAAGCTTCCTTTGTTGGGGCTCAGTCTTTGAAAGTGATTCCACTGAATTCAGGACTAGTATGGAATAAAGTCCTCCTTAAGCCTCAGGTCTCTCATATTCTCTTTGGATCTCACAACACTATACTATTGTTTACTATAAACCTAATGCTGTAGAGCTGATCTCTGGAACTCATTCATCTTGTATAATTGAAATTTTATATCCATTCAGCAGCCACTCCCCTGTCTCATCACCATTCTCCTAGCTCCTGGCCACCATCACTCTATTTTCTACTTCAAGTTTGACTATTTTAGATACCTCATATATGGGGAATCATGCAGTCTCTTTTCCTTCTGGGATTAGATTACTTCATTTAGCATAATGCTTTCAAGGTCCATCTATATGGCAAAATGGTGCAATCACTATAGAAAGCAGTATAGAGTTCCCTGAAAATATTACAAATATAATTACCCCATGATCCAGCAATCTCATTTCTGGGTATTTATCCAAAATAACTAAAATCAATATCTTGAAAGAATATATGCAGCACCTTGTTCATTGTAGCATTATTCATGATAGCCAAGATGTGGAAACAACCTAAAAGTCCATCAGTAAATGACTGAATAAAGAAAAAAAATACATATATACACATATATACTATGTATACATATATACATATAATATATATGTATATATGTTGGTTTGATATTCTAAAATCAGTAAACTTTAAAATCAGTAACCTTAATTACTTCATTAAAAATAACAGATAGTAAGCTAATGAAAAGATATGACAAATTCAGTATTATTCTGACAATAATGTCCTCAGTATGCCAGTTACAAAAGATAACTCACACAAAATAATAGAATACATTTATTCTTTTTTTCTCTACCTTTGTTATTGTTAATGCCATTGAGTCAGTTTGGACTCATGTGAGCCCATGTACAACAGAAGGAAACACTAACTGATCCCCTGCCATGCACATGATCTTTTTATGCTTATGCTCATTGTTGAAGCCACCATGTCAGTCCACCTTGTTGAGGGTCTTCCTTTATTTCACTGACCTGCCACTCTTCCAAACATGATGTCCTGCTCCAGAGACTGGCCTTTCCGGACAGCATGTCCAAAATACATTAGACACAGTCTAGCCATCCTTGCTTCCATGTAGCACTCTGGTTGCACTTCTTCTAGGATAGATCTGTTGGTTCTTTCTGCAGTCCACAGTATATTCAATATTCCTCTCCAGCACCATAATTCAAAAGCATCAGTTCTTCTCCTGTCTCCCTTATTCACCATCTAGCTTGTGATGTGACTGAAAATATCATGTGATTGAAAATATCGTGGTATGAATCAGGCACACTTTTGTCTTCAATGTGACACCTTTACTTTTCATATGTATCTTTAATAGTATATTTATGATGTTCATTTTGCTTCATTTGGCAGTAATTTGTTCACTTTCTTTGCTATCTAATATTGTAATATATGAATAAACCACAATTTATTATCTTTTCTGTAGGTGATGAGTATTGTGATTATTTTAAATACAGAGCTAATGCAAATAGTGCTATTGTGAACATTTTTCTATATGCCTTTCAGTGTTTATCTGATGGCATGCCTATTAGGGACATACATAAGGCAGAATTGCTGGATCACACTGCTTGTTTTTTACTCAATTGTTGTAGAGACTGCCAAATTGTTCTTTAATATGGTTGTAGCAACTTAAACTTTTCCATTAACAACTGAGAATTGTAGTTGCTCCACATTTCATCCTGGACTTTGTGGATCTTTTTTGACTTTTGCCATTTTGTTTGGTGTGCAGTACTATTCATAGTGGTTTTAACTTTTTCTTTGTGGTACTTGGGGTTGAATCCATTACTGAGCACATACATTGCAAGTGTTTTACCACTAGCCTGCACGACAAACTCATTTTTTATTTTTTATTCTGGGTCAGGGTCTAGCTAAGTTATGCAGGCTGCATCTGGCCTTAAACTTGAGATTCTCCTGACTCTGCATCCTGATTCACTGGGATTACAGGCATGGAATGCCATGCCTGGCAGGTTTAATTTGCATTCTCCTACTGATTAAAGTTGAGCACTTTTACACATTTATCAGTCATATCAAATCCTATTTTGTGAAGTGAAAGTTCTCAATCTTAACCCCTTTTTGGAGAGACTTTTTTATTTGTATCTTAATTCACAGAAATTCTTTATATATTTTAAGAGTAATTTTCAGATTATCTATCTCATATCTTTGTATCTGTCATCTATTCACACACAGTACTCCTGATAATTTGTGTCCTTTCTTTCCACTCAATTAATGGTGAGTTTTGATAAAAATA